>DF239909.1:15161-73013 GCA_000507305.1 Breviolum minutum Mf 1.05b.01 | reverse complement strand
CCCCCAAAAAAAAACGTTGTTTTTACCTTTTCCTTTGCGGCTTAAAAAAAAACACGTTTCCCAGGCCCTTCGTTTTTTTCGGGAGGTCGGTTTGAACACGTTCCAACATCAACTCGCAACCAACCAACAAGAATTATCTCACGGTCCCACGGGGTTGGTACCTGACCATCCCACGACTTTTTGGTGATGGAGATCCAAATGGGAACTTGACTTCTCCTGGATTCCCACGACGGATCCATGGGACGATAGGTATATTGACCATTGTTTATAATTTATAATCAACCAAAGTTGGGTATATAAATGCAAGACAAATCAATACATCATACATGGGTCTTACGGGGTTGGTGATTTTTTTTGGTTGGCGGCGGCGGAATTCATTTCCATCCCATGGAAGCCCCACATTTTGCAGAACGAATCAATTTGGACCCTTCGGCTCCGAGGTGTTCTTTTTCAAATAGTCACTCTTTGCAGATGTACGTCTACGGCGCGTTTTGCGTGTATATTTTTATCCATCCCTTGGCATGCTTGAACAACTTTTTATGCCAGAAACAAATATATAATTACTGTACGCTGTTTTTGTGGGCAAATACACCCAAGATGACCCCAATACCAGAGAATTTCCCGAAAACCAGATCGTCCCGTGGTTCCAAAGCAAAACATCCGGCCCCCCATCCCCCCCTGAACCACTTAGAAATCTATAGAGAAATCATCAGCAAAGTATTATACGACCTACTGGCCCCAAACCACTAGGGACCAATATCTGCAGATCAAGACTGACAAAAGTTGTAGCATTTTGACTCTGGGGTGATGCAAGATCTGCTTTGGATTGATTTGGATTGGAAGCAGTTTCAGATTGCTAGACTCTTCCAAGCAAACATAACAAGCAATTTAAATAATGTTGCTGCCACTTGAAAACACAACATGTTCCAACCATCAATGACCATCCACTTGAACAACAACATTTTCCAACCATCAAAAAAAACTTAAACGAACCCTACTACAACTAACCTCCCTGAAACTAACGTTTGTCACCTGAACATGGACGGTTTTTCAAGACGATCCGTTCCTTTCGGGCCAAGTTTGAGAGCCTGTGCTCTGAATTTTTAGGGAACGTAAGCCATTATATAAAACACGTCTAGTATAGAATCATGTGAGCCACGAAAGAAAACCTTACTACTTTCCATTCAATCCTGGTTGGTTAATAGAGATCCTTATAATGGTTTATGAAATGATCCCTATATAACTGGGTAGGATGTCATCCCCTATATACCCTAAACAACCAGGTTTTTTTTTCTTTGCTCATGTCAATCCAAAGGGGCCCAACCCCCCCCATTTTACCACCCCCTAAGAAAACTTTGGGCAATACTAAGGAACAATGCTTTTGAAAAATCCCTTAAAGCCGGCCAATATTTCCTTGGGAGGGTGGCTAATTGCGGCGTTACACTGACTGCTTCAAAAAGCTCCATCCTCCAGGACCGTCAAACTTCGTCGCCATTGTTGGCCTTCCATGACGACTTAGATCAGAGATCCCGATGTCTCCATCGTTCCCTTTGAAAAGATTCAGGGGTAGCTCAACCCTACCAAAATCAAAACGAATCTCAGATTTGCGACTGTTGGATGCCTGGAAAAATGTAAACATCACACTCTCCCAAATGGTGGTGAAAAATGTTGATTTTGCCATGGTGAAAAGTGAAAAAAATCACCTTCAACAAATCCAAGAACATGAAACCCACAAGTCATGGAGGTGTTTGGTTCAGATGAATTTCCTTTTTCAATTTATGGTGATTTTCTTAAGTTGCAGCCCCTTTATTTTTCAGATATGTTCAAACGACCTCAGTTTTCTCACT
Organism: Breviolum minutum Mf 1.05b.01; assembly: GCA_000507305.1. NCBI lineage: Eukaryota > Dinophyceae > Suessiales > Symbiodiniaceae > Breviolum > Breviolum minutum. The sequence continues at coordinate 71,166 of DF239909.1, read as the reverse complement.
TCCAGATGTTTCCCATCTGAAAGACATCGTTTACGATTATCAACCTAGTGATTTTTGTCGCACAGAAAAGTCTCTCACAGACTTTCGCACAGAAAAGACCCCACATCTCCAAAGCAAAACTAGCTCTCCCTGCACATGTCACAGCTTAAATATTCATCTGTCATCTGGCCGATGTGTTGTAAGGATTTCAATATTGGTTGCCTAGGATAGTAGCCTTCATGCAGTGCTACGTTTCCATCAAACACCATGGGGGGTGATGGGTCATTTCAAAATTAAAAAAAAACACTGAAAAACTGAAGTTGGCTACCCTATGATTCGGAAGATTCTGGGGCTCTTGAGCTCCCCAAATTAGGAAATTAGTAGTGGAATCGATCACCCCTATACCTCCTTAGCTCCACCAATATCACAGCCTAGTTGGAATTGTTGACGCAAGTGTCCCCCTAGTTAAAAGGTAATTGCCAGCCCCTTTTTTCCTAGTTGGTGGTTTCAACCCCTTTGAAAAATATTAGTCAAAATGGGAATCTTCCCCAAACAGGGGTGAAAATAAACATATTTGAAACCACCACCTAGTTAAACCCTACTTGACCCTAAATTGAAAGGTGGGGAAAAAAAAACTACGGGCACAATCGTTCGCCTTCATGCAAGGCACGCATCACCTGGGTTCCAACAGGAAGTGATGGTTTCCAAGAATAGAGGTACCAAAATGGATGGTGAAAATAATGGAAAACCCTATTAAAATGGATGATTGGGGGGTACCCTATTTTTGGAAACACCCATTTGGATGAAACTATCTTGGAAAAAAATATATAACTTGAAATATTCAACAAAAACAGATTTGGCTACAAGGTGGGTTGATACGATCTTATAAATGGAGTGAAAAATACATAAAATACCCTATGAATGGGTAACTGGTGTGGTGTGATTTCACCCCTAGAAGTAAGTAGAGTTCTAACCTTACTTATAACTGGTGACAGGGCCCACTTGTACAAATCATGGTTCAAAAGACAAATGTCCCCAACCAATGGCTCATTTACGCTAGGACCCTTTACTGTAGTATGGAAAATCGCCATCCCAGCTGCTCATTTAAGCTCATCACAACACGCACCAGGCAAAGAATATGTACGCTCAAGGTGAAATAATAACTTTTCATGTTTACCGCGGAAACCTTTGTTCATTCATCAAGGTCAAAGCACATGAAGTTAGGTCACATGTCTGAATTCAAACAATGGACCTTTACTAAATCTATCTAAATCTTTACTAAACACCCTCTTGGGAGTTGTGTTTTTTTATTTTGACACCAAAAATACAAAGTTACAGTATAGTTGCATTCTTACTGTGTGAAGTATTCCTGAGCAACGCGCAAAAACAAAAATTTACCACGTTTCGGAACTCAGCGTTGTTGGGGGATTACTTTCAAGGTTTGGCAATTTGGGTGATTTTACAAACATATCTAGTTGGTGGTTTCAACCCATCCGAACAATATTAGTCAAATTGGAGGGTGAGCTCAAACGCTCCTTTTTTTGTGCTTATATAATGGGTATATAAACCCCTACTATTGGGTTCATGAGTCATGAGTTTATCCCTACGAAAAATAGTCTATATCCCATATATTCCAAAGGATCCATTGGACTGGTATATTTACCCACGTTTAGTTGATCCCCTACTGTTGATGAATCCTGCACCACCTGGGATGTACAAAACCCGTCGTAAATCATGGGATAAAAGTACCAACCTCAACTGGTGAGTTGATCCCGGATTTAAGCCATCAACCGTATCACTAAACAACCAGGTTTTTTCTGCATTGCTCCCCTGTACCTTGCCACCACCAAGGTGCCGAGTTCAAACATCGTGCATTCAGCTGGTCAAACTCCTGATCAAACTCCTGAATGGAAAAAAAACACCAGAAATGACGAGATTTTTTTTGGGTTTTGTACAAGAAAAAACGGGTTTTTTTGTGTATCTACAAGGCGGGCCCCTAATGGTTATATAAGTAAAATGAAATAACTCCACTAATTTCCGGGTGAAATAACCCCAGTGAAACCCATTTATTCTCGGCCATTTGTAGGGGTTATAAGTTATAAGTTATAACTTATAACTCCATTTATACCTGGTATGGGCCCACCTTGTAAGGATGCAGTGAAAACTAATGACCTCTGATACCAGGGCTTGATACTGCTCACCTTGTTTCAATGCAGACCCAAAACGATGCAAACCCACTGTCCTCGAAAGATACCAAAGAATGCCTAGGCCATTGGAGAATGAGAGTTACGGCAAAGTCAAATAAACCAAGGCCCTCTATAGGTACAGGATCTGCACTTAGTTTTCACTTTGCTGCCAGTGGTAGAGTGTGACATATAGGGATGTTTGTTAAGAAGGGTACTATGGATGCTCCAGCAACATCACGGGCTACTATGGTTACTCATCCAAAGTGGTGAATCTGCTGAATAGAGCAGTCTTCAAAACCATTGTGACATTATATACCCATTGGCTCACAGTGGTCCTGACAATGGCGTATGATAATCCCGATATACACCAAGGTAAAAGTAGATGGCACAGTTACCTTGTATTGGTTTATATAAGCCGTGTATTAACCTACCTTTTGGGGACTGTGCCATATATTTTGACCATGGGGTATTTGGGTAGCATAATGACAGCAAATAACCAGGGTTTTTCTTCACTGCTCAATTGAAGTCATCTTGGGTCCTCCAGACACTACGTGCTCTGCACATCCCCTCCTTTTCAACAGTAGGAGACCGAACTGTCTTGAGGATTCATACTTTCCATACATCTCCATTTTACTTTCAATTGAGCCACGAAAAAAAACAACAACAACAACAACAACCCTTACTTTCCACCAATCATCGCTGTTTTTTTCGGGATCCTTACGTCATGGTTTATGAAATAATCCCCCACTGGGCAGTATTTCAGCCCCCTATATATACCCTAACCCACCAGGCTTGAAAGTCTTTTCACTTCACCTACCCGGTTGAGCCCCTACCTACCATTGTTCTAAACTATAAATGGCAGGGGAGCTATTTCCACCCCCGCGAAACGTGCAGCTATTTCCCCCTATATTTATTACTTATAAGTGCTTTTTTTGGACCACCCTTTGGTATGAGATGATGCAAGCCAAAGTGAAGATCTATTTCCTATTGAACATGGGGATTTTCCAGCGAGTTATGTTAATTTCAGGGAGAAATTCACATCTCAATCCCTTAAAAACCAAATCCAGAATGCTCCATGGAATTTGCCACTTAAATTTATGGTACATGTAGGTTAATATTCCAGACATGGTTATGGCCCTCCCAACTACCCCCATCAAATAAAGGCCTTATTTAGGGGGTATAGGCTATGGGTGGCTAGGTGGACCAGCCATGCCATGGAGCAGCCATGGGAAAAAAACCACACCATCCGAAACTCAGGTATCCGAGGTACCACCATTGCCTGGAGGCTGCCATGCATTCAAGCAAGGCAAAGGCTGTTTGCAAATTACTCTCCAGTCCTGACCCCGGCGGTCAGCGGCGAAAACATCCAACTGAAAAAAACAGCTCACACCCCAATGGTGGTTTAATGGTGATTTACCAGTACACCGTAAAAAATCACATTATGTAAACAGCTCAGAGGTGTAGGTATTCTCTTAGTAGGTATCTTTTTCCCATAGGATCCATGGAAATGGTAGATTTACCAACATGAATGGTTGATTTTCAGGGGAAATCAGTATCAGTGTAGGTAAATATACCTTTTCGTTCCATGGATCCGGATTCGATGGGAGTGTTCTTTCATAACCTTCAACCTTCAACGAAGCCTCAGGGAAAATCCTTCCGTTCATCACTCCCGAAATCCAAGCCGCACAGCTAGTTGCACGCTGTTACCCCATAGATCCTTCACCCCGGGCTGGCCCCTTCATCAGGTCCTTGGTTTTTAATACAACTTCGGTGGAAGAATGGATGGGACTACTTTTCGTTTTAAGGGTTTTTCAAGGCATCTGGAACTCATATATCTATGGAAAAAGCGCTTGCATTTTTTGTGAACCTTTTTTGATCCCAGGTTAACATTCCTGTAAACAAACACTGGAAAGGCAACGCACCAATTACAAATGGTAATCTGAAAGGCAGAAACCCCGTTTATTGAAACGAGTTCAACCATAAAAAACAATCTCAGCCTGGAAAAAAGCGCTAAAATAAACAACGTTGCAGTCTTGAACTCAACATCTTTTTCATGGTGAAACTTGCACCCCCCGGGAAAAACACCGAACGCATGTCGACCCTCAAAAGAGACAATTTAAAAATGACATTTCATCTTCCAACCATCAAATTTGAGGAGATATGTTAGTTTTCAAGGAATTAAACTCCCATCCCCTCGGACACACAACTTAACCCTCTCACAACTCTCGGTGAACTCCATAAAACAGTTCACATTAAGGATACCCCCCCCTATCTCGGATCAAAATGATCAAAACCCAGGATCCATGGGACGAAAAGGTCTATTTAGCTACTTATTTATCACATAAAATCAACCATTCATGTAGGTAAATATAGAATCGTCCCATTCCGGTGCCATGTAATTTTCGCACAATTATCATGGTCAAGTCATAGGAAAACCAACCTTTTCAAAACCGTCTCGACTCACTACCAAAGTTGTCACCAATCACCAAACACCGACCTTGCCATTGAGCTTTCTGCAGAAGTGCCAATGCCTCCGGTCGAGTTTTTCTCGAAATTTCTCGAGTGAAATCCCTACTTCAGAAAGGGCAAAGGGTCATAAGATTTCTGCACCATTTCAATATGTAGACAAGGTAGGCAGATGATAAATATCTCTTATCAGTTACAGTTCAACCCCTGCCAGTTGGCCAGAATCTTTTGTCATCACTGACGTGTCATAATTAGTTGGGTTTTAAACAAAAAAATACCGGCAACATGAATCCAAAAGCTCCATATGGACAAAGTCGGGATTGAACTGAAACTCACTTAGCCGTCCTGGACCCTGAAATAAAGCCGTTTGAAAACCTTATTTTGCCTACTAAATGTGCAATCCCCGTTTAACCATCGGCCAAGTAATACGGAAAAGTCCCTTCAGGCTCCATCCAAAGTTCATCAAAAAAACGGTGGCGGACGAAACTTGGAGTTTCCCGCAGGTGATGCTGAAAAACCAAGTTTTGAGTCCAGAAAAGCGCTGTATGTAGGAAGTTTAACATCTCCTATCTCATAGCATCCATGGGACAAAAGGTATATTTTCCTACATTTCACCATTAAAAATCAACCATTCATGTAGGTAACTATACCATTCCCATGGATGGTATGGGCATATACCGACCCGAAACAGCCCCAGATTTTTGTTTCATTGCTCAATTAGGGTTGGCAGCTTTCCACAGATTCCACGATCAGATGAGATCAGCAAAGGTGCTTCGGCAATTTGATGATGGGATCATAATCGGGTTTCCTCACCCCTCTCCGGTAGATCCTATGTCGTATAATAGTCCTCTTCATTTCAATGTGTTTCACCAATTTAGTGAAAGAAATGATACCCAGTTTTCTTCCGGAATGCAAGTTGAGAAAGACAATTCAAGTTGAAACCTTAAAAATACATCGAGCTTTACCTGAATCTGGATAAATCGAAAAATATTTCACCAAGTCGGATACACTCCAAGAGAAATCTCAGAAAATTCTCACCCAAATCCAACCCACCCAAACCCCAAATGACACAAAATGATACGTAGTCTCACGGACCTACTTTGTTGACTTGCTGTTGATGGTTCAGAAATCCCGCGATCACCACCTGGGATGTACAGTATAAATATAAACCCTGTAAATAACGGAATATTTGCCATATCAACTGGTTTTCTCGCCGGATTTCTGGTTGCCATCAACAGTATCACCCCTGTTTCGGGGTCGTTTTTTTTTAACAGTAACAACAAACAGTATCCAACCTGATCTCCTTGAAGTCCTTTCTCGCAGGCACGGATTGCCTCAGTTGTATCTTGGTGGTAAAAAACTGAGCAGGACTCCCTACCGTTGATTATGGCTGAAATCCTGCAATCAGGTCATTTCGTTGGCAACTTCCCGTTATTTACACTAGTTGGTGGTTGAACCAACCCAGTTCAAAAATATGAGTCAAAATGGGTTCATCTTCCCCAATTTTCGGGGTGAAAATACAAAATTATTTGAAACCACCACCTAGTTTACATGGTTTTATACATCACAGGTGGTTAGCCGGATTTCAGCCATCAACAGTAGGAATCCAGGTAATGTCCCTTAAGAAAGGGATTATATACCCCTACATTCCTATTCTTTTTTGGATGGGATTGGAACCCTGAATCCTATTCTACCCAAGAGGTCTGGATTCTTAGGGGGATATATATATATATATTTATATATATATGACGTCATTACATTTTTGTTGGGGGACGGACTTGGTAAAAATTGTAGGTATATATAAAGTAACTAGTATTATATACCAAGTTGGGGTGATGTGACTCCGTCCGTCTTTTGGGCGGGAAGCGGACTTATACACCAACCATGACAGGGATTTTAATCACAGAAAAAAACATTCAACTTGCTAGCTAGTCACTAACAATGCATGAGGGACCAAGTACGCACCCATGAAATCAATGGCTTCCCCGGCCACTAAAGGTGGAAAACTTTGGCATATTATGTTAGAAATTCCACCTTGAGGCGGCTGCAAAGAATGTACCTACCAAAAATGGCTACACTATATAAGGGGGTGTAAATGGAGCTGAATACACCATAATACACCATATGTCGAGGTGCAAGATCAATAGAACTAGGGATATATTTTTGGCATGTCCTCTGTCATTCGGTGCCATGGCTGGAGGGACTACTCAGGGATCAGTACTAAGCACTGGATGGGACTGGTTCTGTTTTCTCCCCCCAAAAAAAACGCTGAAGCTATGATCCGGCTCCATCTTGAAAACTTCCGTGATGCGCGTTGGGGTTGACGTCCTGCGTCGTAAAGAACGGGGAAGTTTTGCCTTTTCTTTTTGGGGAACAACCATCTCAAATAAGAAGGGAAGGGCATCAACCCAGCAGTGAGATTTACATATATACCCATGATATGATTCCCTATCAAAGGTGGATGAATTTGTCTAAAACAAAAGGGAGTTTAGACTCTACAAGGTGTGCCCCTAACAGTTGTAAGTAATTAAGGTTATAACTCCACCGTATCTTTTGCCTTCTCTTTGTCATCTGTTTTTTTGACCTTTTCTTTTTTTTCCTTGCCGCTGGCTTTGCCCTCTGTTAGCATTTCCTCCTGGATCATCTGGTTTGCCTCGTCCTCCTCGGGTGTTCGGCGCAGAGGCTGATATCCTTCTTCTTCTGGGCGTGCCGTTTTCGCCTTTGTCGTCCTTCGTGGGTGCTGTTCTCGCCTTTTTCGTCCTTTCTTGGTGTGCTGTCGCCGCCTTTCTGGTCCTTTTTTTGCGTGCCGTTCTCGCCTTTCGGGGGGAAACAACCCTAATCACCCATTTATTTTGGGCCATTTATAGGGGTGAAATATCATCAGCTCGGGCCCTGGCACATCTCAAAAACAACCATCCTTTCTACCCAGTGACAGCAGTGACACAACCAACATCCAAAGGTCCGGTAGACCTGGCGGATGGCGGAAAGGCATAGATGTTAGCCGCGAAAAATACCATGCCCAAATGCTCCATGGGAACTGGTATAATTTACCTACATTTGGCTTGAAATTAAGGTAAATAGTAGGTAAATATTCCAGACATGGAGCATTTGGGATGGTTTGTATTTCGAGTCCTTGTTAGGGGGTTTACCCCATGGGGACGTAACATATATCCCCCTACCAGTTGGCACTTTTGAGTTGACGATTTTCCGGCTGAAACCCGTTTGGTGGGATATGTGGAGGCTATATATATGAAGTTTACAAACATCCTTGCATTGAATTTCCTATTAAGTCCACCTTTTTACCAAAAGCATCCAATCAATTTACGAACGAATTGAACTAGGCTTTTGTCAGGGTTTTTGTCGACATCACAAGTCACCAGCCTGAATGACACTCCCTAAACGAACATAGCCCCTGAAACAGGGCCATCCCAAAGGGAAAGGCTCATCTTCCAACCATCAATTTTGAGGGCTTAGTTCCAGGGATGGTAAAACATTTTTTTGGGAAGTTGCCCCCAACTCACCATCTTGTTCTAGTGAGGTAAGTGGCGAGGTGTTGTGATTTCCTTAGTTTTTACGAAGCATAATCTATCCATTCATAAACGCCTTGAATTCATGAGGTGCCAACAGCATTTCAGCTGGTGGAACCATCTGCAACACATCTCAGGAAGCAAAACAGGTGGCTTATACACTTTGATTTGCTTATAGGTACTTGGAAAGAAAAAACATATTCTCCACTTAAGTGCTCCAATCAAAATACATACAGCTCTGGCGCTGAACTAAAAGCCTTCTCATTGGCTCAATGCTCCCTGAAAAAAATAGCACACACCCCTGAACATAGGTCATCCCAAAAGGAAAGGCTTATCTTCGAACCGTTCATTTTCAGGAGCTGTTGCTGTTGGTTTCAGGGAAGTTACAGTAATCCATATGCGAGTCAATGATGGATAATTTAAGAAAGGTATACCCAAACCTCTGTTGATCAACTATAAAGCTCCCAAATCATTCCGAATTTTCTAGGAATGCACTTTTGGACACCATGCAGCCATTTTGAGAATTGATGTTTCCGTCGGACGTTGGTAGCTTTTCAGGGGCTTGCCGTTAGTTCTTGGGAGAAGTCTCACTATCAGTATCACACATTTCATTGGGAAAAAAACCAACCCAACTTGTGAACGACCCTACCACAAATCCCACAAATCCAAGATGACATTGGAAGATCAACATCATTTAGTCATATCATATATATATTATATAGTCATAGTATTTACACCCGCAAAGTAATGATGTTTTGAAAAGGAGTCTCCTTTTCCAGGGGCTGACTTTCAGGTAAACCATAGGGTTGTACCAATATTTGCCAGGAAAATCCGAATAATCTTTTCAGCTTTCCTGTTCAACGCAAAACATGAGCCCCGAAAAAAACCCTCTTTCTTTCCATTATACTGTTCTTTTTTAAATAGGGATCCGGGATCCTTATATTATAATGGTGTATTCTATTCCACATATAACTGGGTAGGATGTCATCCCCTATGTACCGCAAACAACCATTTGGTCCCGTACTTTTCACTGCTCACATGGCTGGCACCTTTGCCAATCAAAGAGATGCAAGGACATTTGCCACTGAGATGCCATGGAACCTCGTGCGGAATGTTGGAAGTGACGATTCCCATGGAGATTTCGGCATCTTGAAGATAAAAGGATGGGGTCACCAAGAAGGGTATCTCACGTAAAAGTGTGAAATGGATGAAACGGTGATAAGAAGCATCTATTCATCAAGGGCAAAGTAATATAATTAAAGCCAAGCTTATTATTAATCACTATCAGTACTATCAGGTTGCTGACCATCCCCAAATTTAGACATGAACAACTGGAATCAATCGACCCGTTGGACATCTTGAAGAGTAAGCGTTTTCATCGAGAGAATGGGAAGCCGCACATGTGACCATTGCATTGGTACATCCCGAGCATGACAGCCTGTAGCCGAGCACATGTGAGAGAAGGATGGTACAGTAGACCCATACATACTTGGGGATCATCCAGGTTAGTAAGTGATTAGTAACCCAGTAAACCCCCTTTATAAGCCATTTAGCCCATTTGGAGGGGAATAACTTAACCCTACTTAGGGGACTTCCTAACCATGGTTATTAAGCACTTACAAGTCCTGCGGTGATCCTCCAAGTAGACCATAGTAGACCCATACACGTCCCCCAAAGAGCATTACAGGCCAACATTCCATGTGCTTCTGAGGGCTCACCCTGTCCTCCTCACCTTTCAAACGTGCTTGTTTTTTTTGCGTGGACTTCCGTGAGACTCCATCACTAAGATGCGGAGATGTTTTGAACAAGACATGTGGAGGCAGAATCATGTTTGGGGGATTTCTTTCCTAGGATATCTTCAGAGGCTAGTGAGCTCCACCTTATACTAAAATTCCATGGTGACCTTCTGAAAGAAACCTCCCTTCAAGCTAGAGGAGTGGAGAAGTGGACATCCCTGAAGTTTTACCAGTTTACCCCTGAAAAATTGATGGAACTGGAAAAGGATCCTGATGGCCAACAAACTTTTCAGGGGCGAAGTTTATCAAACTTCGGGGGGGGGGGGCGGGGGGAGGGTATGTTTTTTTTTTTAACCACAGTAAATCACCATGAACAACCACCATTTAATGGGATTTTTGTTGGTACTTTTTCCAAGCATTTGATAGATTTTGGACCTTGAACTTCCCGAAATCAAAAATGCAGGGGTCCATTTCAGGCACTGGAAGTGCTGAAGCGCATTTTGTTGGATTGGAGTGAAAAGGGGATTTGTTTTTGGACGGGAAGAGACACACCATGGAACTTCGGGCAATCTTAAAAATTGTTTGAGTACATCCTAGATATGAAATTATCACCAAACAATAATCCAGACTTGCAAGTGACTAAAGACATCCCTGCAAAAGGGGTCCTTTTCACCCAAAATGCTGTATATCAAACATGATCTAAACTAGAGTTTGGATGACACAACTCATGTCATTCATTGCTTCGCGCATCTGCAACACTACAAACCTACATGTAGCCCGCGTGCAAAGGAAAACATGCCACACTCATGCCACTATAGCATTCAATATTAGGCCCGCTGAAACTAATGTAGCACCCGCCAGGAAAGCTTCCCAATATCAAACATAAAGTAATCTTCGAATCCTCATTTTGCAGGTACCAAGCTGGTTTCACAGCGGGTCAATCATAACCCCTTTACATCTTGGAACAACGTTGAGTTCGGGAACTTTTAGTTCAGGTGAACATGGCCATCACCTCACCTCGTTTTGTCCGCCTAACTGCAACAAACTCTGGTTAGAACACAGGAACCTCAACCTATTGTTAGATGATTCGCAGATTGAAAATCAAAGTGTTGACAAGTCTCAACATCTCTGGATACACATTCAATACTTCACCAACCTGATAGAAACTATATAGCATTGCCAGTTCTTTATGACAAACGCTCACAAACAGCTACCTGATCAACTGATCATGTTGCAGCCAAATTCATACTTCCGGGCCCGTATATGGGAGTCCTTGCATCTTGCCAACCCCTCTAGAAATCGGGGCCTGATAGTGTGGTTTTCCACTATCATTGTCCCTTGAGAAGGCCCTTATGGATACAAAGGGTTTGCATATGTCTTTGCAAACACTTACCTTCCCTCTTCCCTGAAACTAAGAGCCAAAACACTTGAAAATGGATGGTTGGAATACTTTTTCGTTTCCTTTTTGGTGCAACTTTGGCCTATTTTCAGGGGCGTTTGCTGTTAGTTCTAGGCAGGGGAAACCCCAACACGTCCAACAGGATGTGACCCCGCCACCACCTGAAGCCAAGGTCATTAGCCTGGAACCGGTAGCGGGGCTCGCCCACACTGGAGAACCATAACCCATATGCTACATGTGACTGGAATCTTTGCCATTTCAAACAACCAATAAATTGGCACCATAATTTAGGTCCAATGGTTCAGTAATTGAAAACCAACAGCCACAGTGTGAAGGAAAAGCATGAACATGACATGAGGTTGTTTAAAAAAATCGACATGTATATATAACTTTTGCTTGTCCCGTTTTGGGTTATCGTCTTTTGTCCTCCCTTATCGTTTTACAGGGGATTGGAGTAGGCTATGTCATGCATTTTTGGAGCTAAGTCCTTACCTTCCCATGATGCTCAGTCCTTCATGGAGCTGCCGAAACCAACGAAACCGACGCATCAAGGAACTCAATTCAATCATATTCAATCCAGGTTGATTTGACAAGCATATGAGACTGGAATACACCCAAGATCAAAAGCAGATGTATATACAAATATATGCGTAAAAAGAATATAACCAATATACTAGTCTATGATTATGTACAGGATAGACATATATAAGGCAACTGCAAATATAGTATAGATAATAGAGTAATTAAGAGTTATAAACATTATAAACATCGTACCAAGACATGCCGGTGCCCCGGCACCTTACCATCTGCAATCAAAGCAATGGCCATAAGCCAGGCATGTTTGTCGTCGGACACCTGGCAAGTTGCTAACTGAGCTGAGCGGACGTAGCCAACTTGATCTTCACTTGGGCAACCTTCAAAAACGCAATGACATTTCATTATACTAAACAATTGGTTCATAAGAATCCAAAACAAAATCATGGTTTATTAATAATCCCCTATAATGACTTATTACATATTTCAATATATTTCATGGTTTTATAGGGATCCTCACAAATGTTCACTATAATCCCTATATCACTAGGTAGTACACGCCTCCTACATACCAGCTAATAACCAGGGTTGCGGTCACTGCTCACTTGCTGGTAAACATTTATTGTCAAACCTCAGTTCTGCCCAAGTGCATTGGGGATTTAGATAGGAATGCTGGCCCCGTTTTTTGCTGTACTTGAAACCAACGCAACCAATGGGACTGGTAGATTGACCCACATTTAGTTTAAAATTTGTATGGCAAATTAGTACCCTGGAAGTCAAAGACTATATTAAAATAATAGTGCCCAATTTTTGTGATCAATATTCCGGCTACTTAAAAAAATAGTCTTTGGAAAAAAAAACATGTTGTTTTTGAACTAGTCTTTGGACTTTCAGGGTAGATAAATTGCCAAACAAATCAACTAAATCTAAGTAGTAATAATACCAATCTGGCCAAGTTGTGATGTTCCACCAAGCTAGATTTCCGTGAAATAAAAAAAACCTACTAAGCTACCTGTTAGGGTCCCAGGTCGTGTGACGTCGTTTGGGTAGATACATATTTCCACCAAGCTAGATTTCCCTGAAAAGAAGGGGGTTTCCCTTCCTTTAGCTGCCTTTCGGAAGTGAGGTTATCGCTATAATTTTGACCAGACCAATCCCTTGGATCCGTGCTGGGATAGACTTCTTTTGTAATGACCCTATAAGCCAACATTCTCCTCCAATAGGTTTCATCGGTTTTGCGGCCCATGACATCTTGTTTAAAATAGATGCGACTGCTTCTGCTGATGCACCCAATGGAGTAGGTGCAAGACGTGCCACATGATTGATCACCAACGTAGATGGTACATCAACCCGAAGTTTGATGACTTTTTACACATCTTGATAGTCGGACCTTTTGCACCTGATGCCTCGAGAGATCTTCTTACCTCCAGCACGACTGGAAACCACAATACCTAAGGCCAATGGAAGTGAAGCAGCCAAGACTCGCAATTCATCCCAAATTACCGAGAAAGTTTTATCAACTTGATGATCACTGGTTTTTGGTGTACTATAAAGTCCACACGACCCTGAAATGCTCATCACATCATGCAACCGGTCATTGGGAATACGGATATGACACTGAAAGTTCAAGGCTTGCTCCGGCTTAGCCCTTGAATCACCATTCTGCCAAGATCTGCCCCACGGTTGACAAGGACATGTAACTTCAGCAATCTGTTTCGACATGAGCTCGAAACACACCCGACAAGGCGATTTGACGACCTGATCCCATGTGAATGCCTCCAATTCCTGATGATGTAGCGTTACTGCCACAACACAAGTGTCCGCCACAGCTACATCACATGTCTTGGAATCTGCAACAATGACTTTCTTCTGACCTAATTGGTACAGACATCCTGCTAACACCGCTGGGTTCCCCTCCTTATCAAAAACCGGAAATTGAATCTTCTGACATGGTGAGAATGAAGAACCAGGACACTTACCCAAGGTAATAACCGCAAGTTCATCCGGGGAAATCCTCGCATCACATTTCAATCATTGAGTAGTAGTTAAAGGGGTAACCAACGCAACACCCGTATTGCCTGCTACTAATCTGGCAGCATTTGGATTTGTCCTCATTACAAAAGAAGTCATCCTTGATTGTAAAGAGTTCTTGAATGGGAGTTAGACCCTGGCACATATGAACACATCCCCAACCCCGGCACCGCCTTTAACTTTTCCAGCATGGCATCAAGTCGAGATGACTTCGCTGAAGCACTGGCGAAGGCTAAGGCCTTCAGGTGATGACGCGGAAAGTCATGGGCTCGTTCCTGAAAATTGATGGACATTGATGGTGATATCTGATTCGAAATATGTACATCTATACATATTTATGTATATATATATATAAATATTGAAATATAAAATATGTATATATGTATATGAATATATATACGTATATATGACTTGTACTAATTGAATAATATTTAGGATATCTAGCAGGTGAAATGTATGGAACAATTTCAGTGAAGAGACTATTTAACAGGTGCAATGCTGCAATGTATGGGGAACAATGCAACGAACAGAGCCCAAAACTGATAGTAAAAAGGAATTCCAAGTTCAACTATCGAGACTTTTGTTGGGGTCGTAATATAAAAATTTTCGAGAAGTCCCAAAAAAAGTGTGAACGAATGGTTGTCCACTAGACAAGGTAGACCTGCTTCTGATAGAATAAACATATGAATTATCCAAAGAAATGGACCCAAAACGTTGGATTTTGCACCATAAGATGCCGGGAAAAAGTTCCTCCCAACTGGTAAGGCCTTGATGGTGATGAATCCCATGGTACCAATCCGTAAAAAACCCCCTGGAAATCACCTTGAACAAATACAAATATTCCACGGAACAAAACAAGTACAACCACAAAGGCAAACAAAGATCCGAGAAAAAATTGAAGCGAAACCGTGAATAGTGCCTTTTTAGCATGTAAAATCTAAGGTCCAACAAATGGCCGAAAGAAGCACGGGAAGATGCTTCACCAAAACCCTACTTCACCCATACCCTGGAAGTCGTTGCCATCTACTTTTAAAAATGGTGATTCACTCCTTTTAGATGATGATGTGAAACTCTTAAACCCAACCTACAACTGGTTGGTGGTTGAACCAACCCATCTGAAAATTATTAGTCAAATTAGATCATTTCCCCAATTTTCGGGGTGAAAATAAAAATATGTGTGAAACCACCACTATAAAACATGGTGGTTGAAATTTCCAGGGCTTGCATATATACATATATATATACATATATGTATATCCAAGTTTTCCACAAGTTGATTCTTGTCGCCAACTTCTTGTCACTTCCAAACCCCTCTCGCCTGTCGCCAGTGCTCCACGTAGACGTGCGCCACGGTGTTCTCCGTGACGTTGTTGGGGGTAGGTCCATGGTGGGACATTCCTGCAGAACAAACATAGCGCCATACAATACCTGTCACCCTTAAACATCCAGTCATACTTGCTGAGGTTTTGGTGGTGTTTTAGAGGTTTGTGGAAAATGTGGTCGTCCCGGGCCAGAATATCCAAATAGCCACCTCTTCCCTCAATATTCCCCCATCTTGTGTAACAAATTAGATATGTAAATTACACATAAATTGAGCTGGCACATATATAAGAAACAGTGCAATTACCAATTACACACTGACAGCTGTGTTCCGAAACATCCTCCCCTTGATCAAAGGTGATCCTATAGTGGAATATAATTAAGCTACTTACAGCACGGCTATATAATTAAGCTACAAGGTGGGCCCCTACCAGCCCTACCAGATATAAGTAGGGTGAAATAACTCCACTTCTTGGGGTTATAATCCCAGTTGTCCATTTATACGGCCATTTATAGGGGCCCCATAACTCCATTTAGAACGATAGTAGGGGCGGCCCACCTTGTATTACAGTAAACTTGCATTCAGGGGCAAATTACCCCAACTGCAACCAACCACGAGAACCTTCCGGACCCTCCAAAAACCCAGCCGATTTTTCCCAAGCGTGGAAAAACACACACCTATACCGTGAAGCCAACTTCGACGGCGTCTAACTACCGCTACAAACGTCAAGTCCTTCCAAGAGTACTTGGACGCGTTGCCAATGGACAGAACCTAAAGCTTTCAGCCTCGGCAGAAGGCCCATTTCAACCCTAGAAACAAACGGATGTGAATCAATGAATGCTAATGTATGTACAAGCCTCTCAGCTAGTTATCTAGTCTATATATTATATATTTAGTGTATATTAAAATACATAGATGATATAGCTGGACTGGACCTGCTATATTAACCATAAGAAAATTTGGTGGTAGAAAAATGGGATTTCAAGATCTGTTGCTTGACCTTGGAGATATACAGCAGCAACTTTTGAAGCGATACCAGGTTACCAAGCTATACAAACTATTTGAGAAACCAGGCCGGCGTGTCGGTGTGTCGCATGAACGGTCCCTGGACCGCAGTACAAGGTGCATCTGTCCGTTCTAGATCCTGCCTCCAGAAGGTGCATGGCTGTGATGGGCCAAGCGTTGGAAAGCCGCCGTTGTCGGCGTGAGTCCGGCTGTTGTGAGTCAGGGCTGCAGAGGGGCCTTTCTTCCTCGTAGCACCCAAGACGGAGCAAGGCTTTCTAGTGCAGTCTGCACTGTCGCCCGGTCCTCTTGGACGAGTGTGCTGTCCAAGCGCTCAAGGGCCACCACCCCGTGGGTCATGGCACCATTTAAAGCATTGAAAGGCCCTTCGCGGGGCGATTGAGGAGCTCGTGACTATCTTTCGTCAAAATCGCATCGCGGATCAGGACGGATCCATCCTCTCCCGGGAAAGCCCGCAACACATCAATGTGTGCATGTGGCTTCCTTTGGAACAGCGCGCAGAGAGCGGCTGCTCCTAGACCTTTGCCTTTAGGCTGGTGGTGGGTCCAATGCGCTCCGCATGCGCTCCGCTTCACTTCTAAAAGCCACCCCGATAAAAAGACCCACAAACATCTTCTATAACCATTTGAGAAACGCGGTTCCTTACGAAATCCATGAGTCATACTGGTTGTTTAATAGGGAATCTTATAATGGTTTATGAAATAATCCCCACATAACTGGGTAGGATGTCATCCCCTCTATACACCACAAACAAGCAGGTTTTTTCATTGCTCATTTAGTTCGAGCAGTACCTAGTTATGGTGAATTTGATCTTTGCGCTATCCGAATCCTTACCGCAAATTCATCCCAAAAAAATCACCAGCTTAATAGCTTAGGTGGGCTTGGGGTTTCCACACCTGGGTGAATTTTGGCATGGGTTGATTTTCCCTTGGATCATCAATAACTAGTTGGTGGTTTCAACCCCCTTGAAAAATATTGGTCAAAACGGGAATCTTCCACAAATAGGGGTGAAAATAAAACCACCAACCAGATAATCATCGCCAAGATAAACTGGTTTATCTGGTTTATCCAATTTTGCCTCCTGGTATGGCAGGTGAAGGGTGTCAAGTTAGGATCACTTTTAGAATTTTAGTACATCTTCTTAAAGCCAACTTTATAGGGCCCCCCAATGGGCCCGATGTTTGTGACGAAACCATGCATTTTGGAACGGTGTTTCACGTGCCCCAAAAATAGGTCGGACACTTTCAGCTTTAACCTCAGTGAGTTGACCCTGGAAGAAAAGTTGAAGAAAAGCACAGCCAAAGACACTCTTCTGGTTGGTGGTTGAACCAACCCATCTGAAAAATATGCTCGTCAAATTGGATCATTTCCCCAAGTAGGGTGAAAATAAAAAATATTTGAAACCACCACCTAGTATATTCTATGAAATACTGGTTGCAAAATAGGATCTCGCCAAATTATGATATTTCAACAACGTAGACGTAGCTTTCCCTGAAATAAGGGGTCCCATTTTCCTTCTAAAAAGCCCAATGCATTAAAAAAAAGAGAAACCACATTTGAGAATAAAGGTCTAAAAAATTGGGGGAACTACCAACATCACACACAAAGCTCCGGGAACATGGAGTGAATTTTACAATAGCAATCTTGAAATGCATGGTGCACTTCACTGATCTTCAATGAATAGATTCAATGTTCCTTTTGGGGATGCTAAAATTTCATTACCAGGATGGTTCAAGAAGGAAAAACCATCCTAGACCCATGAGAGATGGCCTTTGGTCCTGCCTCTTTAGAGACTTGAACAAACCCGACAGATGCCTCACCATCAGGTGCTCCTGGGTGCTCCCATCACAGGATTCCATAGCCCAGCGTCTTCTTGAAGGCCCAGCATTTGAGCCTCCAAAAGAAACCCAAAAAAAGCAAACTCCTTCCAATGTTCTGTAAAAATCGTTCACCAAAAAAGAAAAACATGTTCAAATACATGTTCCTAAGATGCTTTAAACAAACTATACCCTCTGGGTATAACTAACATAGCAATGTTCCACATCCACATCTGTTAAAAAAGGACATACATCTTCAATCCGGGTTCATTTTCCAGCCAGCTATGTTAGTTGATCCCGGAGGGTAGTTCAAAATTTGTCATCTTCATTTTTGTTGGTCATTTTGTTTGTTGATCTTCATTGTTGCTTCAACATCTAATATGTCTTCCAAAAAAAACATGGAATTCATTCAGCTGTGCCGTTCAGATTCGCTGCCCGCGTTCTTTTTAAACCCCTGGGCCTCCGCGAGAAAACGCAAGGCAAAGCGCCAGGTGGGCACGCGACGTCTATCAGCACCTTTGGCCTAAAGACTTGGAGGATGATATCCCATCTCCCAAAATGCTCAGCTGATTGGTGGTTGAGTTTCAACCCAGCTGAAAAATATTAGTCAAATTGGAAATCATCTTCCCCAAGTTTCGGGGTGAAAATAACAAAATATTTGAGTTGTCACCACCTAGTCAGTGTATGGCATTTTTTTACCTAGATCTGGGTAGTTTTTTGGGGGTAGATAAAGGTGAATATACCATACGTTCAGCATCTGGGATTTAGTAAGTGCTTAATGGGCCATGGTGATTGTAAGTCACCATATTTCACTCAAGTCAACCAAGATACTGTTGATGGAAAAATCCTGCACCAGTTGATATATGGTAAATATCCAATTATCTAAAGGGTTTCATACATCCCAGGTGGTGCAAGATTTCTTCTATCTACAGTACCTTCTCCAGGGACCCCCCAAGGACGTGGGACCCCCCCATTCCCACGTGGAGGGATACAACCGGGACTTGTATACGTTTCCCATACTATTCCCATACTCCCCATGGAAAGTCTTATGGGAGTAGTTATGGGTGGCTGGGGGTCCCCAACTGACAATCGTGATTTGGGGTATGATTTTTTGGCCTCCCAAACATCTTCACAAATAGTTGGCTGTTTTCCAGGGGTTGGAAGGTGATTGTTGACAGAGGTGATTGCTGTCAGTGAATATTGTGGGTGTTTCAAATTGAAAAGCGCTGATTGTTTTTCTATTTTTTCAACTCACATATCGAAAAAAAACAGTTGTAGGGACCATCATTTTCCAGTGATTTGAAGTTGATCTTCATCGACATTCAACAAACAATATACATCAATACACTCAATTTTTTCAAGTTTTTGATAACCAACAAATTGGGATATTTTGGGTGCACCAGCGGCCTACTTAAGCTAGATGGATCTACTGCACAATTTGGGACCCTTAACCCTGGACTTTGCGTTGCGCAGCACCCATGCATCCCATGCACAGTTTGGTCCATTTTTTTGTTTGCGACGAGCAATCAAAAAGCTCTATAGATTTGACTCTCTGTCAGAAAGTGTATTGATTCTATGACTGCAACATGTTCTTATTTCTTTTTTGGAAAATTTGGAAATGAAAATATTTACATCTCTTGTTCGCGACGCGCTGAAGTTTGAAATCTCCTCACATGGTCCACCTCCAGACAATCGCCACCCACAGCGCAAGCATAGATACATCCTGAGCTCATCACAATCTCAAGCATGATTGAGCAGGCATTGGCCATGACAGGCAACATGCGACCGAGATATTCAAACAATCTGGGCAAATTATCATAGTTCCTCAACCTGATGTTGTAAAGAAGGTGTCTGTTTTTTTTGTGCAAAATACACCGACTAAATTACAGTCTATATAAAATATGTGTCCCTAGGGACCAATCACCTTCTCAGAATGGAAGCATTGGAACCTAAAATACATGGCGTTTTTGTGGTTACTGTACACCCCAATCATACTCTGACAAGATGAGCCAGGATCCCTAGGGCTATATCTAAAATAAACAACTCAGCACATTTCACTGATGTCTCACTAGATTGTTTGGCCAAAAGATGGATGGAACTCAGTTAAAGTCATCAAATAAATTCGTCGGACTATTTGTTTGGGAAAACTATCCGAACTCATACCCATAGGATCCATGGGATCTGTCATATGTAGCTACATAAATGTGTGATTTTTTGTTGGTTAAATATATGTACATGTATATAAATATACCATATGACATGGATCCCTATGGGCCTATGCAGCATATACATCGTATCCAACGATTTGCTCCAAGGCTGGGGGTGGCTGCTTTTGACCTGCGGCAGCCTTCAAATAGGCGGCTCAAACCGTACTGAAATACACTTGGCACACAAACAAAGTAAATAAATATATATATATAATACATCTGGGCAATTGATTAGAAATCCTTAGGGTACTAAGTTGCCACACAAATCAACTAAACCTGGGTAAATATACCAATCTGGCCAAATGGAATAATATTTCACCAACCTAGATTTCCCTGAAATAAGAAAAGAAATCCCCTACTAGGCTCCCAGGTCGTTTTCACGTCGTTTGGGTAGATTACATATTTCCAGGCACGAAAACTGTGAAGCTCCAAGGTGAAACATGGCCCCCAACAAAGCTGCCTGAAACAACCCTATATAACAATTACCTAAGGAACTTCAAACGGGACCCATCTTCGAATGGATGTTTGGTTTATTGCCAACCATTTTCCATGTGGATGTTTCCGAAAATAGTGGTACCCCAAATCATCCATTTTAATAGGGGTTTCAATTGTAAACCATCCGTTTTGGGGTACCCCTATTTTTGGAAACACCCGTGTAAAGGTTTGGAATCATCCTATTGAAACAAGCATTTATAAATGGATGAACTTCAGGTTCGAGGTACCTGAATCATGATTTCTACTGTACAGCCTGATTTTACCCCCATGATCGCCATCCCCGCAGACGGCAATGCCAAATGTCTGCTGCAAGAAAACACAGACCACGCAATTCTTTGGCGCGGCATGTCCTGCAACATGGCGTAAAAATATAAGGAACTTGGCTCATTCAGCGATACTCGGAGTGAAAAATCATTAGGAATTTTGACTAGCACACTAATGTTTAAATCCTCTTCCACAAATCTTTCGGACCCTTCCTTTCAAATAATAAAGTATCCCAAAACCACCATCAACAGTTCCAGGCATTGCCTGGGGCCGTGGGGGATGCTTAAGGTATATTTGGAGGATCATCCCATTTAGTTATTCGTCCCCTAAGTCGGGCTATTATCCTTCCTAAATGGCCGAACTCCATGGCGTTTTTCATGGGGTTCACGAACGACTTACTACACCCTGGAAGATCAACATGGAACATAATCATAGAGGTTGGGAAGATCATTTTCCTTTCTAAAAGGGTGATTTGTAGGTACCATGTTAATCTTCCAGGGTGTAACTGGGATGATCCTCCAAGTATATATCTGGCCAATTCAAACGAATTGCTTAAAAATCTCAATCACAGTCCACCTTAAAAGGGTCCCGTTTTTTGCCGGATGGCCAGTACCAAAAACATCATGGCTGCCAATTGCCAATCCAACATGCCGGCATGGCACATGGATGAAAAGAATATCTATATGCTAAATCAGTTCTAGATCATGTATGATTGAACAACTCGGCTGTGAAATGCGGCTTGAAAGTGACAAACAACAAAGAGACATATGTAAGGGGTAAATTATAGATTACTAGTTGGTGGTTTCAACCCATTTGAAAAATATTCGTCAGATTGGATCATTTTCCCAAAGAGTGGTGAACAAGAAAACAAATTTGACATCACCACCTAGATTATATACCTTGTACATCATGCACACATATACATGTTTGGTTTGGACAATTAAGCATCATCACAAAGTCAAAAGAAACATAGTGAAATATGAACTGTGACAAAATTAAGTACAGCGGGACTATGCCTTATGGGGGACCTCCCTTTGTTATTTGGGATTTGTTGTTTTCTTAAAAAGTAAGCCCCACATACTAAGGAGCAAATATGAACAAATCACTTTGTTTGTTTGATTAGCAAACACGTTTAGGTGAAACACACCCCTCTTGTTCCCAAAAAAAATCGTTGAAGTGAAACGAGTTCAAAGACCGGTTCCTCCAACAGCTCTAAAGCAGTACGCCAGGCATATTGTAAGGTACCCATCACCGCATCGCAGATCTTCACATTGGAAAGACCCCTGATGGGTTTTTTTCAGGAATGTGTGCGAGAAAGAAGACGTAGTGTGTGGAACTGATAGGAATGATGAACGGAATGATTTTATGATTATAGTTCCCATAGGATCCATGTATGATATATCAATAATACATGTAATATATACCTATACATTTGGCTAATTTTTGAGGTAAATGTTAAGGTAAATATATCTTTTCGTCCCATGGATCCGTCATGATCCGTTGGAACTCATGATGGTTGAGATCCAGAAAGGCATATTGAGGGAATATTGACAGGCAGCCTGTCCTTATCCCAGATGCTCGTTTTGTATGGTTTATATTTACCTACATGAAAACCACCCAAAAACCACCCAAATGTAGGTAAATAGGCCATACATGAAGAGCATCTGGGTATTAGTATGTAACTATTCATTATGTCCGTATTTTGGGGGTCATTCTTTAAAGCAAAAACATGGTCAAACTTGGTAACAATACTTCCATACCTAATCGTTCTATTGATGTATCACCTGGGATGTATCAAACCTTGTAAATGATGGGGATAACCTACCAACCTCAACTGGTGATCGCCGGATTTCTGAACCATCAACAGTATGGCTGCAACATCTTGGACCGCTCAGTTGGTGGTTTGGGTTCATGAAAAAAGCTCATCGTGACGAAAAAACAACCGTCGTGAGAAATTTCAATTTCCGCAACAGCAGGGATTCCAGTACGGTTTTCAACAATGTGGGATCCGTTGAAACAAACGTCAGACTGTGAATATGCACTCCCTGAAACTAACATAGCCATACATAGCCCCTAAAAATGATGGTTTCCGATAGGAATCTCTTTTTCCAGGGGTCTATTTTCAAGGGATATGTCAGTTTCAGGGAGGGTAATGACAAAGCCAATGAGTGGTCGGTCTTTTTATTAATTGGTGTTTGACTATCCTACCAAAAAACTGGTGAAAGGGATTCCATAATTTGTCAATGTATAGGTATACCTGGCGATCTCAATTGAATATACTGAGAATCATATTACAAGAAACCTGTTATATCTTGAAGATCAAAATAGACATCTATATCACACATAGGTATATATATATATGTATACGTGACATTATATCTATGTGTTACTTCCGGATCTGTAGACTAATAAACCCATAAACCAACAACAACCTACACGAATTAAGCATTGATTTCAGCAAACTATGTACCAACACTCCAGGCTTAGATTTGCTTGTTCGATGCTTGGAAAAAGTACCAACAAAAATCCCATTAAACGGTTGTTTTTCATGGTGATTTACCATGGTAGCAAACATACCTTCCCTGAAGTTTAGCAGCTCGCCCCCGAAAAGTTACCGAAACCCAATAGGAAAGGATCTGTCTTCCTGTCCCAGCATTTTTCAAGGGCTTTTACTGTTAAACTGCAGGGGAGTATCATCCTGAACAAATCCAAGTCTAGTTGGTGGTTTCAACCCATCTGAAAAATATGAGTCAAAATGGGAATCCTCCCCAAGTTTCGGGGTGAAAATAAAACATATTTGAAACTTCTGAAACCACCAGCCAGCTATCCTTTTTTGAGCCACCTTAGAAACTCCACGTCTTACTCTCAACGGGCGAACTTGCGAACCCCATTAGCCGCAGGCCTTTCGGAAGCTTTGTCCAAGATGTAGATGGCCCAACGCCATGCCTTTCCAAGGAGCCGTTTCGGAATGAGTGAAAGCGGGTAGGAAGCTGCACAAAATGACCAACGACCCCAACAAAATGTATGAATCATGGTACTTATGCATTTAGTATCAGTGATACAATACTAATAAAATCAATGAAGTCATGAATCGATTCATATGAAACAATACATAAGTTAAACAGAAAAAAACACATGCATGTGTTCCTCAATCTCAATCCCAACACATTGCATCCAACTTCCAACACTCTCGATCCTTCAAAGAATTTATTGGAGCCATGAACAAAAAAAACAACGGCCGGATACTCTCTCATTAAAAATACTGGTGGTTTAAATAGGGATCTTTATTCTGAATTTGTTCATAGCCCCCTATATTTAATTGGGTAGTAAAAGCCCCTATACGGTTTTTGCTTCATTGCTCAATTTGACTTTTAGATATTTAGAAAAAATGCTGAAGGGGCACCATTTTGGGCCCTGGGGGAGAAACAACATATATCAAAATATACACGAACACCTAGCATTCAATTGATTGCCATAAGCGAAGTCTATAGGGCACTGAAATTTGGCCGAGAAAATTGGTTTGGTCACTTCAAAGGTATATCCACTTTGTTGGTTTCGACGCAGATCTGGCGACGTTTTTGTCGGGATAACCTGACATTTTTGACATCACTTACCACAATTTCACCAAGAAGATGATGGGCCTAAGATACATTTGAACAAAAGACTCTGGGGAAAAGCATGTATATGACCAATTATATGGATGTTTCCAAAAATAGTGGTACCCCCAAATCATCCATTTTGATAGGGTTTTCCATTATAAACCATCCATTTTGGGGTACCCCTATTTTTGGAAACACCCATATACATTGTAAGTATATTAGAATTTCATATCCCTCGCCGTTCCAATGTGGAAAAGTGCCCTTCTTGCCCTCTGGCACCTGTTCTCCACAAACCTCAATCGCTTGCCGTAAGACTTCGCCATTCAATGTCCGGTGCTGCCACCCCTCCTGGCGTTGTGAGTGTTTTTTTGCAGATTAGCCAGCAAAATATAGCCCTGTACCCATATCATATACTCCATGTATGGAAAATTCACCTACATGTACTATAAATCTAAGCCAAATGTAGGTAAATGTTCCGTACATGGAGCATATATGGGTTGTATGATACAACATTGAACTACACAAGTCCTGTCTAGCACGAAAAGTGGGATCAGGTTTTCCTCCATTCGTGAACAAAATTCGTCCACTTTCATCAAGGTTACTGGTTATCATTCCGGTTCTGAAACTATCCATATCTGATATATCTGTCTAGTTGGTGGTTGAACCAACCCATTTGAAACTGGTCAAATTGGAAATCTTCCCCAAACAGGGATGAACATTAGAAAATACTTGAACTCACCACCTAGCTGTTCTCTGTACACATGTCACTAACTCTACCCTTGGAGCTGTAAGATTCAGTGGAACCTAGGCACACCGAAACCCCGCCACCTCCAACACCAAGAGGGCTTCGGCCCAGCCGCCGGCGCCACAGGCGGCCAAACGCGCACGTGCTTGGGCCATGTGTTCGCGAGGATTTCTCGGCTCGACGCTGCTGGTGCCTGCGGCCGAAAGGTGGCTGTTTGAAGGGATGGCTGAAGGCTGAAGTTATGGCTTACCCAATAGGATCCAGAGGCCGCTTGATATACTTGCCTACATTAGTTGGTTGATTTTCGTGGGACATCTAGGGAAATATACCATACATGATATACATGGAACCTATGTGTTATGAACCAAAGGTAAGCAAAGGAAGAACCAGAAACGTCCTTTTTTCCACTGGTGTTTATCCCCAACGAGGACACAAGGCGAGAGAGCGAAAACGTGCCCATAGAAAAAAACAACCAAACATCGGCCTGGCCAATTCGTGGTATGGTTATGCATGCCATGAACTAATATAATACCATCAACCTTCACAAAAAAGACAATCATATCCATTACAAATATGCTATTAACTGGTATATATCGATGGATATCGATGGTCACTAGGACAGCCCCAACCAGGATGCCACTAGTGACAATGGGAAGGTTTCGTAAGGATGTACAACCAAAAACACCTATATACATTTGGTTGATTTTTGTGGTAAATGTAGCTAAAGATACCTAGTTTGTGGTTTCAAGTTTCAACCCATTTGAACAATATTTGTCAAAATGGATCAAAATGGATCATTAATCATTTCCCCAATTTTCGGGGTGAAAAGAACACATATTTGAGTTGCCGCCATCTAGATACCAGTCCCATGGATCATACGAATATACCCTCTAAATCCCTAGAGGCCCTCTATTATAGTTGGAAAATTCATCACTACTATGTACCTGGAACCTGTTTGTCCTCTATTTTGAGCTGGAGGCCCCTCCAAAACAAGGTCTTTTTTTCAACCAGAACACCCGGGTCATTGGTCATTTGGGATCCAAGTATACATATTTAATCCTGAAAACACAGGATCTTTAGCCAAATACCAAAAAAATGGCCTTACCAAATCTTATCCTCTGAAAAACCACCTCCAAGACAATCCCAAACCAAAAAAAAACATGTATATATGTCCAACGACATGTAGGACCTACCAAAACTTAGATGCACATGTCGACAGGGTTTTTGTGGGGTTACATATGGATGTTTCCGAAAGTAGTGGTACCCCCCCAAATCATCAATTTCAATAGGGTTTTCCATTATAAACCATCTATTTTAAGGTATCCCTATTTTTGGAAACACCCATATATGAAAGGTTGTCTAGCTGGTGCGAACCACCCCCAACCAATTGCTCCATTTGCTCGTCAATTCCTAGGAAAAAAATGGCGGAATCCAGGCTGCTCATGACTGCGAAAATCACAATTTCGCACAAGAAGCCAGTTGTATAACATATACAAAACCTAAAAACCTTGTATAAACTACCAACCTCAACTGGTTATAAAACTTTGTAAATAATGGGATAGACTACCAACCTCAACTGGTTTTCTCGCCAAATTTATGAAGCATTAACAGGTATAAAAGGTTGTATTATAACACCCTGTAACACCCATGGCCACCAGCTTCCAACCTTCAAATTCGGCCGCGGCTTTTGGTCGACCCAAGCGAACTTCCTGTGCCAATGTCGTTCAGGATGGATGGATGGTTCCAAGATCACTAGTTGGTGGTTGAACCAACCCACCCTAGGGATCATTGAACCCTCGAAACTGGCTATTTTGAGGCTCCTACCCCTGCGTCATACAGGTTCCAAATCCTTCCATTGGAGGGTCCAAGATCCTTGGGGCAGTTAAATTGGAATCTTCCCCAAGTTTCGGGGTGAAAATAAACATTATTTGAAAAAACCACCTAGATCACCACGAAACGGGAGGTCTGCCAAGATTTTGGTGGGGTGGTGAATCAGGATGCCTGGGGTTCCACCAGCCATGGCAAGAAATGGACACGAGTCCTGCAAGTGAAGTATGTATCAATGGTTTGACCCTAGGGAAGCTTGTCTAAACCCATGAAAGTTCAAAATTGTCAAACCACTGTCATTTAGAATGCAACAGGTTTTGCACATCATTGATAGTCAAAAACACATCTCCATCTGACATATGATAGGTGTGTATATATAGTATGTATTGGCTACATATAAACAACGTCTTCTCTCCAAAAAGGGTGATCTCATCCTATCTTATTCTAAAACTATCGAGCCAGGGAATGCAATGAGGTGTGCTTTGTTAAGTAACATGTAAATTAGCCGCACATGTTGACAGGCTTATGGGGTTACCCAACCATTTCCCATATATGAAGGGTTATAAGTTATAAGTTAAGTTATAAGTATAACGCTGTAACCCTGCCTCTGTTCAGCTAAGAGGCATGAAAACCCCATCGAGTGTCAAGCCTCTGCAATCTCCTCTCGCTGCGCCCGGCGCAAGG
Organism: Breviolum minutum Mf 1.05b.01; assembly: GCA_000507305.1. Classification (NCBI taxonomy): domain Eukaryota; class Dinophyceae; order Suessiales; family Symbiodiniaceae; genus Breviolum; species Breviolum minutum. Next base: position 43,326 of record DF239909.1, on the reverse strand, counting down.
TGTATTCCACCGCGCTGCGCAGGCCCACGTTGCGCTGCGCATGCCAATCGCCCTGTCAAATCCATTTGGGTGATACGCGCATGGCTTATAAATGGGGGTGATCCTAACCACTTACATCCACTTGGATGATCCTCCAAGTGCTGGCTGTTTTCACAAATTTCAATGGAGGGATGTTTGTTGATGCTTTCGAAAAAAAGAAAAAAAGCAAATCCAGTTGATGATTGGAGAATGTTTGAGACTGTCCATATGTTTGTATAAGGCTTCACATATCTCAAGCTGGTTGCAGGATTGTTTTCTATGAACAGTATGCGTTGCCCTCACCATGGTTATTAAAACCACGTATCCAACCAAGTCCTGGGTCCCGATCCGATCATCCTCCAAGTATCCCCAACAACCATCTCCTAAACCACATAAGGCAACTTGTAGGTTCCAACCAGTTGATGTGCACAAATCTTCTAGTTGGCGGTTTCAACCCATTTGAAAAAAATGTTCGTCAAATTGGATCATCTCCCCAGGGTTCGGGATGAACATAAAAAATCTTTGAGTTGCCACCACCTAGTACATTCCATGAAATACTGGTTGCAAACTTGAGGGTTCAACCAGCATTTCAACCAGTTGATGTGCCCAAATCTTGATTTTTCAATTTGTCTCCAACCAACCAGCCACCAAGTGCCACTTCAAGGGGCCTCACTCAACAGCTTCAAGGCATGTTGCCACTTCAACTTCCGTCCACAGCAGACGGCGCAACAGGTCAACAACTTGGCATCTGGAACTCCACCTGGTGCAGTGATAGGTGTTGTATCCCCCCTGGGTTGTTGGGTTAGGCCTAAGAATCCGTTTGTATGTCCTAAGAAAGGGATTATATACCCCTACATTCCGGAATTCTTTTCGGATGGGATTGGAACAGTGAAATTTCTTCTAGGGAGGGATCTGGATCCCTAGGGAACTATATATGTATATACATATATATACATATATCTGTATACCTGGATTCTCTTCCTTTTGTGTGTGTGTGTGTAAAAATTGTAACTCTTCACACAAAAAAACAACTACTAAAAGGGATTTTTGTTTACATATCTGGAAGATCCAGGTATAGTCATATATATATATAAACATGGAATGGTGGTATACTACAAACCTTTTAAAGGGATTATATTTCATAAGCCAATTAGAATAAGGTTATTATCTAACTGATCAGTATTTCCTGAAATGTCACAAAATCCACGGTTTTGATTCTCATGTCTACTGGCTTTCCAAGGCTATGAGGCTTTCCGCCCTCCTTGGAGCTACCCTCCCATCGTACCAGTTTGTTTTTGATCCGGCTGTTGTTGAAGGGACACGAATGTGTGCTTCCAGAATGATTACTTAACTGCAAAAATGACAACTATAGACCTCTCTTTAGTCGCTTATTGGCTTGGAACTAGCCAACAGCAGTGAAAAACAGCAATCATATGCTACAGTCTCTCAACCTCTCTTCCTCTCTCTTTATATTACAGGTTCACATTGGACCCTTTTATCCATCTATCATCTATCTTTTTTGGCAATTGTGCATATCTGCCCCATTACCCCTTCCTTTTTTGACCTTCATGTAATTACATAGCTTTATCCTTGGCGGACTATGTAGACGTTGATGGCACTTTGTAATCCAGCTTGCTCCAGCTTGAGAGCGGCCAGCTTTCTTCCCATGATTTTACGTTGGGGTCGTTGTGCCTTTTTGTGGTTCTCCGGAAGTGGTTTGAAGCGCCACATCAACTGAGTAGATCAACTCGTTTGATAGCGTTTTACAACTCGTCATTTGGGGAGCAAATGGCTGCAAAATGCTGCAAATCCCACTGCCAATGACAGCAAGCATATAACCTTTGTTACTTAATGACCAAATAATAATGAATTCATAGCTTCTGAGAATTGCTGAATAGAAAAAGGGTGATTTTCAGTATTTCACGTAGTGGGAACAAACACATAATCACTGTTTATGTCAGAAAGGGGCTTCTGTTGATGGAAGGAATCCAGCCAACCATCGCTTGGGACTTATAAATGTAGGGACTGGTTGTAACTGTGGGATACACGGACACAACAGAAACCTCACTGTAACTGGTTTTGGCCGGATTTCTCTTCTCCACAACCTACAAGTTGTAAATGGAGTTATCGGGCCCCTCTAAATGACTTCTAAATGGCCGAAGATCAATGGGTAACTGATGGTTATTTCAACCCTATAAGTGGAGTTACAACCTTACTTGTAACTAGTAGGAGCCTACCTTGTAGTGGTATTTGTTTCTTTCAAACATACCAGCTGTTTCGGGGCCTCACCTGAACTTTGGAAATCCTTCAGCATGTCCAGGCACGATTGCCAGTCGTTCGTTTCCGCCAAGGCTTTTCCCAACCTCGGAAGAAAAGCTGCAGTACAATCCATTTGGGTGATACGCGCATGTAAACCCTCTAGTAAACTAACATAGCAATGGAATATCCCCATTTTCAATAGGAAATACATCTTCGATCCGGGTCCATTTTCAATTGCTCTGTTAGTTTACCGGAGTGTAATCATAGAATGATTCTGGTTCTGGTAATAGGTGGTACGGATTCTATAATCCCCAAACGAAGGCAAGGACCATACCTGGTATAGAAGCGGCTCATATACTGCCAATTGGGTGATTATATGCTACCGATCCCACCTTTTACGAGAACCTGAAAAAATCCGTTGATATAACTTTTTCCTGCAGGCGTCAAGAAATCAAGAAAGCTATGAGAGATTTTATGGCAGCAATCATAAAGTAAGAACTTGAAGCTTGTTATCAAGTTGACTACAAGGTGAGCCCCTACTATAAAGTTGTAAATGGACTTTTAAATAGGGTTATAATGGGTTATATATATATATAATGAAAATATATAAATATATATACTCCCGCTGTTTCCAACAGCGGTTTCAACGGTGCTAGGCAAAACAAACAATTGCATAATTGCCAAAAAGCATATCGATCTTTGATTTTCAAACATTTTCAGGAGAAAGAATAGGTAAGTTATTCTCAATCACTGGGCACAATATTCTAAGACAAACAGTCCACTCCCTAAGGATCCAGATCCCTCCCTAGAAGAGGATTGAGGGTTCCAATCGCATCCTTAAAATAGGAATATAGGGGTAATCCCTTTCTTAGAAACATACCTAGATCCTTAGGGACTGATTCCTGGACACGACGGTAGCCAGCCGAAACGGGTGGATCCATAGAATTTTGGGTGGATCCGCGTTTATGAAATGGCGCCATTTATATGGTCCAAACCACTTGGAGAAACAACACAGGAGATTCACGGTGATGGGGCCAAGTGAAGCGAATGGGCAGTAAAGTAGATGATGCAACGGACATCTAGCCCCCTTTTTTCATCATGGAGCAGGCATTGTGACTCATTGTGCCCCGGAGAACACCAGTGAGCTGTGGTAGGTCGTTCTTGTCGCTGGCTTTTTGCAAGGGTCGAGTGTAGTGGTGTAGCAATTGGGGCGGATGCTTGGTTGGGATGTGGTCGGTCCCCAAGTAGCCACCACGCCCTTGCAAGATAGATGTCATTCGTGTGGCACCTCCGACAGAAGGTATTATTGGCACAGCGGGTTATATGTATATATAAATATATATATATATTCCCTACAAATTTTACCCAAAATAAATGGGGAACTCACTGGGGTTTTCTTTCCCCCCGAAATCAGTGGAGTGAAAATTTCACCCTACTTACAACTCGTAGGGAACGCCCACCTCGCATCATGTGCAAAGGTACGCAACGACCCATCACTGAGAGCGATTCCTAAGATTCGCCTCCCAGTAACCAGAAAAATCAAGCTTCTATAGGGATTCCATATGAACAAATATACATCTAAATATGTACATATAATTTGATAAACATATCAACATATATTATATATATATATATATTATATGTTATAAATAGTTGGACCTCAAAAAACATTAAACAGGTAAGATTTTCAGATCTGCAAATATGGTTTGTAGTCACTAAAAATGATGGTTGTGGGTTCCCATGGTATATAGTGATGGTGGTGACTGCTACTGGGTGGGGGAGAAAACCAATTTACCCATGATCCGATTGAACAAGGTATGTCCGGCAGAAATCAAAATAAGGAAAGAGGAAATACGGTCGTCATCATCATCATGATCATCCCACAAGGATCCAGATCCCTCCCTAGAACAGGATTGAGGGTTCCAATCGCAATCGCATCCTTACAATAGGAATATAGGGGTAATCCCTTTCTTAGAACATACCTGGATCCTTAGGGATCATCACCATGATTGCCACTATCATAATTCATCCTCCACCAAACCACGTTTCACCAGGACACACGGTCCGCACCACATTACCATCAGAACCGCTCTCCCTGGCACGGGTTCAATGTGGCGGAAACAACGTGTTTCAGGATGCGTTTTTTCAACAGTTTTGCGCCTTGGTCGTTTTGCGGCAACTTCTGGGGAAACCAACCACCAACCTCCAACACCCCTGGAGAAAAAGACCATAGTTTAAGCCCCAAAATTCGGTTGGTTGAAAGAACAGCCAACTTGCACAAATAAAAACAAACTACAGTAATCCTCTATAGGTCTTTACAAATTTATCTATACAATAATACCAACACTCCATTTCAAACAAAAACTCAACAGACTACCCACACGCAGCCAGGTCCATGATGCATGTAACAAATTCACCATTGGTTTTGTTCTCAAGTGGACTTTGACAGTTAAGTCTAGTGGGATGTTGTTTTTTCCTATGGAAAACAACTAAATGTCCTTCCAAGTTGCCGTTTTTGAAACATAGGATCCATATATGAGTATATTTACAACTTACCTAGCATTAATTAGATATCTTTATTGAAAAATGTAGGATCAGATACACCCCGGAAGATTAACGGCTGGAACATAATCATGGAGGTTTGGTTCAGAGCAGTTTCATTTCTAAATGGGTGATGGCTGTAGGTTCCAGCCGTTAATCTTCAAGGGTGTATGGGTGTTTCCAAAAATAGGGGTACCCCAAAATGGATGGTTTATATTGGACAACCCTATTAAAATGGATGATTTGGGGGTACCCCTATTTTCGGAAACATCCGTATCATACAGGGATCCTTTTGTGAAATTCGTCCTCACTTTGTAGAACATGAACATGTTCGGAATGCACGATGGCACGACACAAAAACTGACTCAAGAATTCCAGGTCGAAATGTTGGTACCAGACAAACCCAGAGGATGGACCATGTATTTGTTGTTTTCAAGTAAAGATATGTCATAAACAAACACAAAGGCAGATAATGTCATCAATTTTGGGTGGTGCATAAATAAATGTACACTTACACTATTGGTTGAAAGAGTCAATGGAACGGTGGTTTTGATTGGAATGGTCACCCAGTACCACAATAATGATATCTGGTAAGAGTTTGGCCATTGAACCACGCAGCACCTGTCCACATACAATGTCACCATCCTCAAAATATGAGCCACGAAAAAACCTCTTGCTTTCCATTAAACTTGTTGTTTAATAGGGATCTTTATAATGGGTTTATTGGGATCCACATATAACTGGGTAGTAAAGTTACAGTATCATCCCCTATAAGCTCTAAACAACAAGAGTTTTTTTCATTGCTCATATCGACCCCAAGCGAACCTCATTTCCGTCACGAGATCTTTCAGCACCGCAGGCGTTGCACACGGCGCCACAGAAGCCAAGCAAATGCTGTACGTCCTGATGGCAGTGTGGGGTACTTGGAGGATCATCCCAGCTAGTAAGTGGTTAGTAACCCCTATTTGTAAGCCAATTAGGCCATTTGGAAGGGGAACAACCCTACTTAGGGGACTTACGAACCATGGTTATGAACCACTTACAAGTTCTGAGATGATCCTCCAGGTACGGGCTGAAAGTCAGACAATGAAATCACAGAGATCTGTGGATGCATCTTTTTGGCACGGACAATAACATACCGTATACTTTGTGAGGTCGTCTCAAGTGGTTCAACAAAAACAAAAAACAACTCAAATAATTCTCAGAAATAGATCGCTCCTTGCTGCATAGGGTCATTATGCCACTATCAGGTGATAAATTCAGACACCTGAAACCGATCTTACTTGGGGCAACAAAAACATCTAGTAATCAGAAATCACATGTTTTTGTATACATAGGAAATATATCTACCTCTAATCTAAAAACTGGCTGGCTCCTTACTGGCTTCCGAAGCTCAACCCCCCGCCATGGAAAATCCACCTACTTTTGGTTAATGGTATTGAAAAACCAGAAAAAAAATGGAGGTTTTCTAGTTGGTGGTTGAACCAACCCAATTGAAAAATATGCTCGTCAAATTGGATCATTTCCCCAGGGATTCGGGATGAACATACCAAAAAATCTTTGAGTTGCCACCATCTAGTACATTCCATGGCGATCTTTGTTGGTGATTTAAACCTACATGAGAATGGTGATTTATGTTATATATATATATATGTGAAATTTATGTGTGTTAATATGTATCTACAGTATATTAGTTTATCAAAGGATTAGGAAGAAACAAACCAAAAAAAAGTTGCCAGGCCTCTCATTGGCCATCAGTGAAGCTTGTGGCAAGGCCGTCAACACATGAAGGCTTCGTTGCCACAGCCTTGACCTGCCGGTGGCGAAGCCTCCGTTGGATGGGAATCCAAGGGCCGTTCCCCCTCCAAGAAATGATGCCTAAATTAAGGGAATTTTTAAGGGATCATGGTGGTTAATACTCCCATGTATGGTGAACCATTGTTGGCGATGTTGGTTCATAATCCCTTGGCGAATATGTCCATGCGAATTTAAGGGTATACCGGTATACCCCCCCAATGCCAGGAAGCAAGGCCGTAATAAGGCCTATAGTCCCGTAATAAGGCCTTGTTTCTTGGGGGGGGGTGGCATTGGGGGAGTACCCTTAGATTCCCATGACATTGTGAAGTAAAGGAGACGTCATGGCTGGGTTGTGACAGTTGATATTTAGATCAAGGATGTTTTTTGACATGGACATTAAAAAAGAAAAACACACATGAATCATGAAGATTAATCTTGGCATCGTGAAATCCCAAACAAATCATTTATTTGGCAATTTGATTCCATTTTTCCCAACCTAAACCTTTTGGTGATTTCATGGCCCGCCTCCCCCACCATTGAACCACGCAGGTGTTTTTGGTCACGTGATATCGCTACGATGCAATGCCGAAGAGGATGTCCTAGATTTTTTTTTCTGCCCATTTTGTCCAACAAAAATTCCAAATCCCTACAAATTAAAGCTCATCGGAAACGGCAAACAACACAACCACCCGTTGGTGGTTGAACCAACCCATCTGAAAAATATGCTCGTCAAATTGGATCATTTCCCCAAGGTTCGGGGTGAAAATAAAAAGTCTTTGAAACCACCAGTTAGATTAGATTTTTTCACAACTCGTTTCTATTCCTCACAAAAAATTGGCAACTTGCCTTCAATCTTTCCCAGATTTTCGCAATTTTTCCGGAACCAACAAAAAAAACTCAAACGCCTGGTGGTGGTTGAACCACCGCAAGGAAATATATGAAAGTCAAAATGGGTTCATCTTCCACCTAGCTTGTCATTTTGGTTTGGCCACATTTTGCACAACCAGCCTGTTCCGTTTCAATGCGCTCAACACCGTGTTGAAACTGGCTATATCCTGCAGGTGAATTTTTGATGAATGAAAAAATGCCTGGAAAACATCCGGTTGGAACGAGGTTGGAAAATGGGAAGCACAAACAACAGGACCAGGAGGTTTTTTCAGGAAAATGTTGCGATGCCTTGAAAAAAACTGACAGTTTTTCAATGATTCCAACCGTTTTCTTCCTTTCGGGGTCATATTGCGAACGCCCATTTAATGGTTCGTGGCATCTTCCACCGTCATGAGTGTGTCTTTTTGGCGAAGATGTCTGTTTCCACGTGAAAGAATTTAGAACTACCCTCAAGTACGATCATCTCCTAATTGGAAAAGACTTTGCGTACACGCTTGGCCATTTTGTGTGGAACATGGTTCAACAATAATTTTGGCAGCTCTGCATGCTGTACTCAGCCGAAGCCATGATTTGACATTTCTAGGCGGAAAATTTGTTTCCACGCAAATGCCAGCAAATAATATGGATCTTCGTCGCACGTGTGAGTTTTTTCAAGCGACTTTTTGACACACCTGAAGAGGGAAATTTAAAAAACGTCCGGAACAGAAAATTTGATTCCAGGAATTTACCATGCAAAAGATCACCAACACAAACAACTCCAAGCATCCTGGTAGAAAAAAAAACAACAAAACCACAAAAATGAGGTGAATGAATTCTCCAATACTTCTCTACTTACCAAACTCTCATTTTAGCTGGCCAAATGGAATATTTCACCAACCATTTTTTTTCTGAAATAGGCGGGGCTCCCATTTCCATTCCAAAAAGCTACCTTTTTGTTGGTAGGGTTGGGTCCCTCCCAAGTGCTACTCTACATCTCCAGATTTTTAATCTACATGTTTCATACCAAAAAACTCAATGTATAGGTCTGTTGATGACCTACATGTACCCTAAACAAACAACCATTAAAGGTAGGCAAATATACCATACAATGAAATAAGTTCTTTTGGGATATCAATTTTTCAGAACTCAATCTCTTCGCCAGTCCACATCCAACCCGGTCAATGACTTCGCCGGTCCGGAAAAGGACCATAGACCAGCATGTGATTCAGCAAGGCAACGGCAGGAAACCATTGACTGCCTGCAGATGAATACACGCATACGGTGGTGACATGAAACATGACATGTTGGTCATGTTGGTCATGTTAGCTTGGATTTGCAAACGAAAGTTCCTTGGTGAAAAATGATGATTTACTAGTCGAATAGGACAAACAACATCACCAACAATCACCAAATCCAAGTCAAGTGGTACAAAACCATAGCTTGCAGGAAGTCTTAGATTACTACCTGGTACCCAAAAAAACAACTCAGTTTTTTTCAATGGATGGAAATGGTGATTTCCAATGTTTGATGTAATGATATGGTTCATCATCCAATTGAAACAACGATTGATAAACAGATGGCCATCAGCCTCCAGGCATTTTCTTTTACAAGGGCAGCTGGGTTGGAAAGCTTCACGATCTTCAATCAAACCTTGTATTGGGTCAAACGCACGATTTACCCCATACCGACCTATACATTTACCATATCTTATCATTAAAACAACCATTCATGTAGGTCAATACGCCATACATGGATATACATGCCCCAGGTATGGGTACATAAGCCGGATATTCTTCGCCCCAAAAATGCTGCTGTCAGCATCCCAAGCTATACCACCTGGAAAGGATCGATGGCTAATTAGCCATTCCCATTAGTCTTGGTTTATCATAGCCCCTTACAAATCGCCAATGGGAGTGGCTAGCCGACATCTCATAGACTCCGGGCCCGAAAAAAAAAAAAACATCCATAATTTCTCTTCGGAACTTGGAAAATATGTGCGAAATGTTGGTGATGTAAACCGCCCCCCATAGCAACTATGTATCCCTAGGAATCCAAACCCATTCCCAGAGTAGGATTGAGGGTTCCAATCCCATCCGAAAAAGAATAGGAATGTAGGCGGCCCAATCCCTTGCTTAGGACATACCTGGGTTCTTTTAAGGTGTTGAGACCTGCCTATTTGCATTGGAAACCTGGTGGATGTTGTGAAACTTCAGGGGTGGATGTTGTGAAAAATTACTCTAATATATAGATTAAGTACTGGTTGGTGGTTTCAACCCAGTTTAATAAAATTAGTCAAAATGGGAACCTTCCCCAAGTAGGGGTGAAAATAAAAAATTGAAACCACCACCCAGATTATTTACCAAGTGATTCAAAGTGACCTTTTTAACCCCTAGTTGGAGGTCACTTGACTTTTTCAGAAGGTCACTTAACCATCCCCAAAAGGTCACTTAACCATCGTGGCAGGTACATCAGGTACCCATGATTTCAGGGTTGAAAACACCATGCCCCAAAATTTATGTATCTAGGTTCAGAAATCCACTTTCTGCTTTGTGTTGAAGTATTTTTCCCTCTATCCCCGAAAAGAAAACCAAGGATTGGCCAAATGTTGGTGGTTGCAGGACACCATAACCTGGCCCAACATGTGCCCATCTCGCAACTAGCAGAAATCATGACAGAAGATGTCTCAACAAAAATGTCAATACTATGGTCATATGGGCCGTGAATTTACCGGAACATCGTTTTTGAGGTTTTTAAATTTAACCCCCCCGTGAGGTGTAAATGCTACCTAGAAAGTGGTACCAACAACCTATGATTAAGTAGGGCCACTTATTGCGGGGTGATTAAATGTTTCCCCAGTGTTTCAACCATTGGATTTAAAAGGCCAAATTTATGGGGGGGGCTGTTGATCACTCCATCTATACGACCCGCAAGCGAGGTGCTTGAAGTGAATAGCTTTGCCAACAAAAAAACTGGACAGGAAATCTTTGAATAATGCCAAGTCTCTGCTATTTGCAAACAATTTGTCAGTCTCTTTCTGTTTGAAATAAGCCACCCTTTCTCAGGTGAAGTTACAGATTCGACCCTTAGATGCCCAAATTGCATCAAATTGTGGCTTCGTTCTCCCATGAAGCAAACACAAAAAACCCACCGTTGCAATTTTGCCTTCTGAAAGCACCTGCAACACAGTGTTGTACCTCTCGAATCGGGTTCCCGCCGATTTAACCCAAGGGCGTGGCAACTTATGGGTATGATCTTCGACTCATCTTTACAAAAAAAGGAGATCCGACATCTGCTTAAGTGACCTTGAAATCAAACATTCGGATAGGCCACCAATAAAGATGCCTAAAGTAGATACCGTTTTTCCGATTTTTCTCCTGCTCAACTTATCCCTTTGGCCAGTTGCAACCCTGAGTGAACAAATCCATAGGTTTAGGTTTGCCAGGCCCTACAACCACCATTGAAAACACTTCAAGAGGGCCTTTCCCATACCATCCATGTATGGTATATTTACCTGTGTTAAGTTGATTTTTATGGTAACTGTAGGTAAATGAAATATACCATATACATTGATTCTACGACTTTAGTTACACCTACCATCATACAACATCTGAAATATATTGGTAAAACCTTACTTCTCCATTGCCTAGCCTTCCTTTCTCAAACAACAACAAATTAAACAAAAAATCAGAATGCTTGGATTTGCTTTAAGGTGGTTGGAAACCAAATTAATTTTTTTTCCTACCAAATGGGTGGTGAAACAATGGTGATTTACTGTTGGTAGAAAAGTAGGAAGTAAAAAATCACTTGAAAGGCAAACAAAAGGAAGTTGTTGTTTTGGGATGTTTTGGGAAAGGATTCCACTGAATCTTACAGTCAGAAGTAATACATGAACAAACAGCCAAAATGGGGCACCAAGGCTCATTTTTTTTTGTACCACTGTTCTTGTACCACAGGGTGGAAGATGTTTCATCTAGAAGCCGTTTCGAAGCGTTTTTCCACCCAGTCTTTTCTCAGATCATGATCTGATTTGCAGTTCTGTTTCAATATGATACAAAGCATGGTGTTAAAGCAATTGAGCACACTTCTGGAGTGGTGTCAAGATAATTGATGAGTTCACGCATGTGTTGGTGTATTTGGGTGTATGTAAAAAAAGGGAGAAACTGCTACCACCGCCCAACTGTTATTCTTTTTAAAACATGCAACTTCTCCCAGCTGTTTTGCACTATTACGTTCTTCTCTCATTCATCCACCTTCAAGGATGTTCAAGTACCTTAACTAGATATGTCAACGGGTTTGGGGAACATGTTAAACCTTGAGCTCCAAACATGTCGTTTCCCCTTGTCCCAGTCTCCCCCATCCCCAAACAACCCCAGGGCTCACATGAATACATCATCATTGATCAAAAAGTCTCGAGATTTCCTCAAGGTCAAGAAATGCAGGTGGAGATTCCAGGAACCCCCCAAGGACATGGGACCCCGAGCCACCCATACTATCACCCAATGTTTCAGGTACCAAAATTGGAGGTACTGAACCTTATGTTCGGCTATTTTGGGGGTGGGTTTCCCCTCACATAAGCCGTATCCAGACAGCTTATATAGGTGAGGATTCCTCCATTTTAGGTACCTGAAATGTTTGGTGATACATGGGTCCCATTTCCGAATCCCTTGAGTCGGTCCGGGGAATCTTACAATCCGGGTCCAAGGCTTATTGGGAAAGTGGGGTCCTTGGAGAAATCTCTGAATTTGATGGAGGTGAAGAGCTATAGGGGATTTTTGTTGTATTTTCTACATCGTCGGGGAGAAAATTTATAACCCTGGAAGATTAACATTTTCAACCCAAAACAATGGAGGGTTTGGGTTCAATTGATTTTCTGATTTTCCTTCTCATTTTTTTTGATTTTTAGGTTCCAGCTGAGACATTTGACAATCGTGTAATCTTAAAAAGTTAGCGATCAGTGGTGAGTACAGTAAGTGGGCCGTTTCCCCGCATACATCCCGACAGGACACACTCCAGTCCCACTACTCACAGGCACAATCAACACGTTTGTCGCAATCCAACCCTGAACAAATTATCCAAGAATCCATATATTGGCCCCCAACAAAAACATGCAGCAACAAATTCCTAGTAGGAATTTTCATCTCGAAAACAGTCAAATCACCATTGTCACCGTTGAAATTCAGAAAACAACATTCTGCAAACGCTTGGCAGTTCCAACTTTCTGCGAGAGTACCTCAAAAAACATCATCAAATACCCATAGGATGAATGGGACTGGTATATCTACCTACATTTACGGTAAGTTTAAGCCAAATGTAGGTGAATATACCATACCTGGATCCTATGGGATAACTTTTTTTGATAAATTCACCAATCAAACATGGTGTTCTTATCCATGAGCTTACAAAAGTGATGTGATTTCCATCAAATTTTCAGTGAAATCAAACCATCCACCTTTCTACCACAATGCATCATCAGGTCTAGTATTGCAAATGGATTACCTTAGAGTCAAAATAGATGACTCAGCAGATTTTTAAGGTATGCGGTATGCTAAGGGTCCAGATGAACGAAAATACATAGGAACTGTGCCATCTACTTTTGACTTATCATAATCCAGAATGATTTTTCCAAATGCTTGACCTTGTACAAACCACAACAGACTCTCACATAGTCTCATAGTTTAGGATATGTCTTGACGCTTCTCCAACCTTCTTCTCACAACATTGACCCTGATTTGAAGGGTCTAAAACATGAGGTCAAAGGGTTCTTCTCAATGTCCAAGAAAGTTACAACACACCCCTTAGAGCACACCAGAGTCTATCCCCCATAGGTTTATAGCATGTTGGTACAGGTTTAGGGGTGTGTCCCGTGTGTTGAAACTACCTTCGACAATGGCCTGATCCATCCTTTATCTTCTCAAGTCGATACCGCCCACTTCTCCAAGTGTCGAGAGGAACCAAAGTGCCTCCCGCCACATCTTTCCTTCAAGGATCGTTCCGTGAAATCAATGGATCGGGATCGAGAACTCCCGCTTTCTAGCGGGACTTTTGTAATAAAAGAACTGAAACGATGCTTTAAAAACAAATGCATTTGTTCTTTTTCTTTCTCCGAATACTAGTAGGGTTTGTTGACGTATTTTGGGGGGTTGTTTTTGTTCTTGAGGTTTAAATCTGGACGAACTTAAACCTATATTCATGGCAAAAAAAAATGTGTAGGACTCCTGCGCTTAACCATAATTAAAAACGTATGAGTCGATAGTGAGAGCATACACTTGTTTGCCTTAGTTTTTCACCGTGGGGCCCAATATCATGCTCCAATGGTATGGAAAAAATAGGAATGTACAAAACCTATACTTTGATCCATGCAAAGGTACCAAGCTGTCATCTGGCCATAACTCAGTTCTTGTGGCAAGGTGGTGTAATATGGGGAAACATGGTCTCAAACTGATGATAGATCCCATGATTGGACGCCCTGAAAGTCCAGCAAAACCAAGTTTAAAGTGACTGGTTTGAATAGGATATTTAGGATGATCTTCAGGATTCCCGATCCCACCAAGCGGCAAAGTTTGGTTGACTTGGACTTCCTAGCGAACATGAACGACTAAACATCTAAACCTTTGTTCTTGCCATTGAGAGACCTAACATTCGCATTTTTTCTACTAGAGGCACCTTCACCTGCCTCCAAAATTTTCCAGAAATCCACGAGTTCCCTCCTAAGGTCGTGTTAAGAATTACGTTATAAATGGTTAAGGAAACAAGGGTTCTTCATGTATGTGTCTATGTGTCGGGGTCATCTCATCCCGGACCATGGTAAAAAAATGATAAAAAATGAACCTCCAATTTGGGATCCCAAAGTAACATGGCGTCCTAAATATCTCCTGGTGGTTCCATCAAAACTGCATCCTGGAATAAGGATCACTGACTTCTCCCTTTATTTTTTCAGTTGGCGGATCTTTTACTTAGTCATGAAAACTGACGACTCATATAATCTACCCTGTGGGATTCTAGGGCTCTTGAAAAAGCTCCCCAATTATGTAGTAGGGAAATAGATCACCCCCCCCAACTCCTTGGCTCCCCAAATATCACAGCCTAGTACCTTTCGCCGAGCATCTCTTGCATTTCCCAAAAGTGCGGATCACCTGGCGGAATCGAAGGGTCATCGACGGTCATCCCGGTCGACCCTCCAAATCCTCGACACGACATGTGGGATGGGGACTGGTAAGGAAGCTGTAGTAAAATGCTTGCGTAGTTTAACGGCTTTAGTAGGTCACATCTCTCAACCCTACCAAACTCAAAAGGTCAGAGGTCCTAAAATTGGGAACATCTAAGAGTTGCTGTGTGAAAAAATCTCATGATTCGAAGACTAATCAAACAGAGCACTATATCACAAAAAACGACGTGACCATTGGGCTTGTTGGATCATCTTCCCAGAAAAATGCTGGTGGTCATTGTTTGTGGATGGGAGTGCATCCCAAATATCCCAAGGTATCAAGGCATAAAAAATGTACCGTTGAACACCCCTGTTTTTCGGCTTCGCCTGCTGCGTGGTTTTCCCTACAAAAAAAGTGAAGATTAGTGCCTGGAATCATATTTGATTTATTTGGCAGCAATAAAAAACAATCCCCCCAAAAAAAGTTTAGGAAAAGTCTCACTATGAACCGCAGTTGTTTTTCGCAACTCTTCAGCAAATTTTCATCTGACGCACCTTCGTGTAGCAACTGCGTTGTACTTGCAAGCGATCGGGTTCCTCTTGGGCAATGCGTACCTGCCGTTACGAAAGCGGTTGCTATGCCTGGTGGTTCTTCTTGTTGTTGTTGTTGTTGTTGTTGATGTTGATGATGTTGTTGTTGTTGTTGTTGTTGTTGTTGTTGTTGTTGTTGTTGTTGAGGTTGAGGTTGAGGTTGAGGGAGGGCTGCAACAACTCCACAAAAATTCTTTAAAAAACATGATTCACGGAAGCAATGTACACCTCCTGAAGTTTCACAGCTCGCCCTCGCCCCTGCAAAAATGATGTTTGGAAAACTGCTCTTTACCTTTTGACAAAGGTAACTCTTCAGGGGTTATGTCAAACTTCGGGAGGGTGTCAAGTAGTCTTGGGTACAAATAACACGACACAACTCGGTATGACAATGAAAAGGGGGGATATTAGTACAAGGTATGTACAGTAGATTAGTAAATGCAACCCATAAAGATTCACGGTCCCAGCCACACATACACGTTTGACGCTTTGTGGGAATTACACCTTTATATCTATAATCCCAGTTGCAACTCAACGAGTAAGGAAGCGGCAATCATAAATCAATTCCTTCACTACGCATGGGGATTCTGAGAATACAAATACAAACCCGGAAAATTGACATAGAACCTAAAAATGACCCAATTAAAAAGGAAAATCATCCGAACCAAGCCTCCATTTGTGGGTTCCCTAAAGCTATTAATCTTCCAGGGTGTAAGCTCCCCATGTTTTCTGGGAATTTCACTTCTCCCCCGAGCTCTTCACTGTTCTTCGGCTTTCACTCGGATGTTCAGATTAGCCCTAAGACTAGTACCCATAGTTCCTTCAGTGGTATGAACTGGTAAATGGTTCCCCCCTTCAATATATCTTCCACCAAAAGTGGGCAACCTACCATAAGCCCATTGACTCGGAGCAAAACCCCCAACCCGATCTAAATGGTTGTGTAAGCAACATTCTGACGTCGGTTTTGACCTTGCCAATTGAAGATTCCACCACGCCAATTTGACCATGATCTTCTGCCGGGTAGGGTTCAAGCAAAATGCCACGTGCTGCTGCCCACTCTTCCAGCTTGATGCCTCTGAAGCACCCCTCTGGATCATGCCGAATCACATTGGGATATCCATGGTATTGTGTCCAGCTCTGCTCAATGGCCTTTATGGCTTTGTCCCCCGGTCGTGTTGCGGGACTCCGTCAAGGGGTGACGGAATAGCTCATGAGCCACTATCGGATATCTTGGTGTAAAAAGCCTTTGTTCAAATGTAAAACCACATGCAAAGAGATTCTATAAAATGATATGACAATTCAGGTTGAGTTTGTTTTATCCTATATGCCAAAGAAACAAACACATATAAGAGTATCAATACAACTTGAACTTATTGTATCTTATTGTCCTTTTGAAGATGATTTTCCTTTTCCCAAGGTCAAATATCTTAGTCTCCCGGAGGGTAACCCATCTTAACAGTGCCCCACTTCCACCCACTTAACAGGCACCAATTCTCGAAGAGCTCGGGCGCGAGGTGCACTGGGTTGACGTAAGATCCTTACTAGTTGGTGTTTTCAACCCATCTGCAAAATATTAGTCAATTTGGATCATTTTCCCAAATAGGGGTGAAAATAAAAAATTGTTTGAAACCACCACCTAGCTTAACGTTCAATCTTTGTGGGGAACTGGCAAGGCCATTCCGTTGACTTTTTCAGTTTTTTCCATGTCTGGTCCACCTACCGAAATAAAGGCCTGTTTTTTAAGGGCTTATCAAACCGTTTGGCTTCCCTTAGGGGATACGTTAGAGGGGGGGGGTAGGTTGACTAGCCATGTTGGTGGTTCAAACAGTTTCCCCAACGAACAAAACATGTTTAGATTGTTTAGTGAAACTACTTTTTCACGGGATGCCTGTTTCTCATATTCACCCTGGGATTCCAACCATCATTAAAACAATGGGTGTTAATATAACCACCATTCCTGAACCCTAAGGGTTTTAATCATCGAAATTGGGGAAAAACCATTTATTTCAATGGTGGTGTTTCAGCCCAGGGTTTACCTATACAATTATACATCAAAACCACACAAATTCACGACCATCCCCATGGGGTTTCGTACAGATCTCTGACAGATTTTACGGGAGCCGAGATTTTTAGGACTTTGTTGGAGCCGAGATGTCCTAAAAATCCCATGTTTTCCCCATAAGCCCAAACGTGGGAAGAGAGATCAGAAAAGCAGATATTGTGTGCTTGCTTTGAAGCAGATTCTTAGACTTTCTTCGCACAAATGAGCCACAAAAAAAAACAAAACACGTTCGAAATGAAATATTGGTTGTTTAATTCCGGGATCCTTATAATGGTTTACTATAATCCCCACATAACTGCGTAGTACAATCCCCCTATATAACTTACATCAACCAGTTTTTGTCATTGCTCAAATAGGAGTGAACATTCCAAATGTTTCCAATGATGCAATTGAGATCACTTTGGACAAACTTCTCACTCTCCATAGTCTTCCAAATAATGCCCTGACAAGGTGTTTCGGGGTCTAAGAATCCTTTCTGAATTCTTCCTTGCAAAATGAGCAAGGATGCATAAGAATACCTTCAGATAGTGATTTGGATATTTTGGCAACTTATATATATATATAATATAATATATTAATATATGAAGTTGACAACTATATATCTTGTATTATAGCTCTTGAAAAAATATATCTTCCTTCCAAAAAAACACATTCATTCATGTTGGCTCCCCTGCCAAAAAATCAGCCGTTTTATCCGTTTTGCGCGCAAAACGGACAAGTTTCTGATTGACTTCTTTGCTCTTGAGAATCGTAGGCACCTCAAAGGGCGCCCCTTGTGACTGGATCCATTCCCATGACTTCCGGATCCATTCCCGGATGAAAATTGGTATATTTACCGACCTAAAATGAATTGAATCGTTGATTTTTTCGATAGTAAATGTACAGGTAAATATACCTACAATCGTCCCAGTCCCATGGATCCTATATGGCCCTATGCCTTTGATTTGAGGTGAAAGTTTTTGAGCTTCAAATTTCATCAGCACTGAATTTCCTCCCCTTTTCTCAGCTTCCTGACCACCATGGTAGCGCGGGTAACAGTAACGCGGAACCCGCGTCACGGGATCCGTCGTTGTCCAGGACGTGGTGTCCTACAAACGTGGGTGGCGCTGGCTCAAGCACCATCCATTGCTAGATGAGCAAGGTGTTTCCAAAAATAGTGGTCCCCTAATATGGATGATTTATAATGGAAAACCCTATTAAAATGGATGATTTGGGGGTACCACTATTTTTGGAAACATCCAGCAGTGAATAAAACCCTTGGCTGACACTGCATGAAATGCTGATTGGTTTACTGGGATCCTTAGTCCTTGGCTTATTATAATTCGATATAATTCATATCCCAGATGCTCGTTATGTATGGTATATTCACCTACATTTACACCCAAAACCAACCAAATGTAGGTAAACAGGCCATACATTGAGCATCTGGGTATATAACTGGGTAGCATTTTCGCCTTAACCCTGGCGCAACCATGGTGGTAAACGAGTTGGATCCTCCATGGATTGTGCAAGCATCTTTCAAATCATAACCAGTTGTAGGTCATAAACACCCCTGGTACTCCTCAAGTGATAGCATTTCATTCTCAACATCATTTCTGAAAAAACACGCACCAAACTGGTCTCAGCAACTCCACCACCATCGGAAGACCCTTTCTGGAATGGATTCCCATGAGATGATTATAAGAACTCCTCACATTGGAAATGGTCACGCGACCCTAAACAGGGAATCTGTCTCTATAGAAACCCCTAATTATTGGGGTTGATGACCATTCCCGAACAAACGGGAGTTTAGGTGCTACCTCCAATGTAAAACAAAACCAATTTGACCATTCGTCCTTCGGTGTATATACACCCTGGGCTTCCACCACCATTAAAATAATGGTTTGCCCAATTTCGATGATTAAAACCCTTAGGTAAGCAATGGTGGTTGTATTAACACCCATTGTTTTAATGGTGGTTGGAATCCCAGGGTACATATAACCCGTTCCACCCTCCAAAAAAAGTTACACATGATGGAAACCCTCAAATGTGACGTTCTTGCCTCGTAACATGTCGCTTCAGGAAACTGAGTCGCCCTGGCAACGAAACGATAATGGGCGAAGCAAAACCATAACTTACCAGGTAGCAATCTTTGTATTCAAAACGACTCAACCCCTTATGACAAATCTTCTACCATTTTGTCCCAGATTCCAGACCACCCTTGTAGATTCCTCTATTCCAACCACCGAACCCACCAGCCAAAAAAAGCCCATCCGCACCGAATTCACCCTTTGGCGATTCATAAGGAGCATCACGCGGGAAAAACAAACATATGTGGATCATATGTGGTTACATGTGGTTACCAGTTTACCATTCTGTTGATCAGCTGCGTTCATACCATTTTGTATTTCTGTCTTGTCTATAAAAAAACTCAATTTCACCCTGGTTTTCTGGATCTCTTGTTTTAGTGCAAGTGTAGATGGTCAGGGGCCATGATTTACCCAACACAAACAAAGCACTATGCCCAGTCTCAAGTAGGTAAGGCATCATTTGGGGGGTTGTAATTGTCAAAGGGTTGAGTGACTACAGTACACTAATTCAGAGGAGTGTTGGTCTTTTTGAGATGTTGGTCTGCATGACGTGTTGCACATGACAAAGTTGTCTTCACCTATGTGTTGAATGGAGCCAGAAAAGGCTGAAGCAGGAGTGGGAAAACAACTTAGACGTAGAGATGTAAGGTTTTCGACTGAATTAGCCCCCGTTCTTTGGAGGAATAATAATGACACAACTTTAAAAAAGACTGGCAATGCATGGCAGCACATTCACCTTTTTTTCCACAACATATGGGTATGGCTCTAAAAACCGTCTGGATCGTCCCGCGGTGATCCGGACGTCTGGAACGAGGGGGTTACGTAAAGGGGCATGATCCAGAGGTTTCCAAGGCCCCAACTAGAAGATCATGTTTTCATGATATGACATCATATCTCTACATGAGTCTGTGGCTTGGCCAGAGGTCACATGGAAGGGCGGAGAAGTCTAGCTATAGTGTTCAAACTTCGGATTCAACTTGACTGTAAGCACTCTTGGACTCTTGGTACCGTTGACATGAGTTCCAAAGTTGATGGATTGTGAACCAAGAGTTTGAAGCAAGGAAAGAAACCAAACTTCCACAAGTTTTAACACGGAGCTGGATGTGGTCTGGGTCGGAGCTGGTTGTGGTTGTGGTCTGGATCGGGTCTGGATCGGTCTGGATCCGGGTCTGGATCGGCCCAGAAGTGGACTCACATGTTTGTGTATGTTGCAGCTTGGATGCAGCATGACAAGAAAAGGAGGCAGCAAGTGTGCAGCTTGTTGCAACAGTGTCAGCTTGGCAGTTTGACAGCTTGGATGTGCAACAGTTGCAGCTTGGTTGCTGGACTGCTTGACTGCTTAGCAGCGTAACTTTACGACAAGTGCAGCTTGGAAGCTTGACAGCTTGGCTTTACAACAGTTGGTTGCTTGGCTGCTTGGCAGGGTGAATAGCTGCACAGCAGGAAACCCAATAACATACAACCATCACTGGACCAGACATCAACTCACCAATACATTATATCATTCCAAAGGTCTGGATCAAAGGTCTGGATCAAATCCTTTCGAAAGGTCTGGATCGGAGGTCTGGATCGGAGGTCTGGATCGTGTGTGGGAACGCGGCTTGATCCAGACCTTACATTTTGAGCCGTAGCCATATCATAATCAGACAATGATAGTTTAGAATACTCCGATGGCACATCAGTCCAACTAAAACTAAGAAGCTGTCTTTCCTTGGCTCTTTGCTAAGGAAAAAATCATCCTTGGCTCAGACGCTCGTGCTTTTGTTGTGATGTTGCAATTGATCAACTGCCCGAGGTTCTGAAAAAGTGTGCTGAACTGTAATGCGAAAAACAACTGGAAACAAATGGCATGGTGTAAATAATTATGTATAAAAAACCTACGGAAAATCTATCTGTCCAGGTCAACCCTTAGATTTACTTGTTGGGTGGTTAGAAAAAAACATGAATTATATATTTCTACCATCCATGGTGGTGAGTTTAATGGCGATGAATCCCATAGGATTATATATATATAAATCCGTAAAAAGAATGACCCGAGGAAAAAAAATCCAAACAAACCCTAAAGAATCCAGGGGTCCCTCCCGGATCGAATAGGATTTTTTGGGTTCCAATCCCATGGGAAAAGAATAGATAGAATAGGAATGTAGGTGTAATCCCTTTCCTAGGACATACCTGGATTCTTAGGAATCATCTCCCTTTTGGCAGTTTCATGTTCAAACATACAGAATCTATCCACCATTCGGACGTGGAGGAGCGTACCAACATGGGAAGTTTGGGGGCATGTTATTTTTCCCTCAAAGAACTAGCAGCTGGAACCCCAAACAACTTAAAGGATCATCCCAGGACTTGTAAGTATAGCTAGGATCACCCCCCCATTTTCTGTGCCGCAAAAAGGCCATTTGGAAGGGGTCCCACGTTGCCCGATCCTTAGGGGACTTACGATCACCATGGTTATTAACCACTAACTTACGTCCGTCCTGGGATGATCCTTCCAAGACTGGGTGCCCTTTTTTCATGAGAAGAACCAAATTTGGTTGGAATTTCATGCATTTTCAGGTTACATTGAGCGAGTTTTCGGGAGAAAAACAGTCCGAAACCCTAAACCATATCCTTCAAATATAAGAATTGTCCCAGTTATATAAATCCCATAGGATCCATGTACGGTACAGTATATCTAAATATAGCATACATGGATGCTATGGGAATAAAACATGCCAGTACTTTTTCTTTCAATCTACTCCTGGTGATCTTTAGGAGGTTTGATCTCATACCTGGCTCCTTTCTCTGAAAAAATCCTCCAGAAATCTTAACGCATAGCTTGTTCTTAGAGTCTTTATATACATAAAATCAGGAAGCATATCTATGAATCACCAACCCCACCTGACAAAACACGTATCTAAAAAAAATCCCCTGCAACTACACCCCCCAAAACTAACATGTCCCCTAAACATGGACTATTTCAGTAGGGAATACATCTTCCAACCATTGATTTTCAGGGGAGTAAACTTCAATCATTTGTGTGACATGTTCAGCCCCTGAAAAGGTCATGGGTCCCACGGACTGAAGAAAATTTTCTGGTGGGTTGAGGGGGAACCAAATATTTACCTACGTAGATTTACCATCAAATTTTTAGCATATCATGGAGCATCTGTGCTGCTCGTTGATCTTGTTGTTTGTATTGACCCCCGGCTCATCGCCCCCGGGTAAACACCGCCGTTCAGAGTTCATGGAGACGTCATTCCTGACCTAGGAGGTCAGGGAACAACCCAATGCGTAGCAACACATCCTAGCTTACGATTTTGCAATAAAAGCAGGGATCTTGAAAAAAAAAACACAAGATGCATCTGTGAGATGTGAATCTCAGATTATTTTTCTTGTAGATACTCACTTGTTTCTTCAAATTATTGTATGATTTTTGAGTAAATATTTGCGGAACTCTTAATCCTTAAAATCACTCTCACGACTTTGTACGTATTTTTTGGGAAGAAACAACTCGGGGATTGGGGATGAATGAAGCTCGTTAAGTGGTTTCAGTCCAGCTGAAAAAATCTGCTCGTCAAATTGGATCATCTCTTCAGGGATCGGGGATCGGGGTGAAAAAAAAAATATGTGAAACCACTACCTAGTAGAGTACCTAACCATTTAGTTAATTCAATAATGGTGAATTGAATCCTTCACCAATCACCCCAAACGAAGAGATGATGATGTACCCAGTACCCACTCCATCTCAGGGTTTTCAGAAACCCCCCAAGCAACGTTGCTATGAAATCAACCACTTCTTTTCGCCGGTCTCCAAGCTTCTAACGTGGACTGCTTCCTCGAACCTCATCATTCCATTTTTTTTCAGGAGAGGCAAAAAGTGATCGACTTGGGATGGATTGGAACCCTCAATCCTACTCTAGGAATGGGTTTGGATTCTTAGGGTAAAAATCATTCCCTATTCTGTCAAGTAATTCATTTGAATCCAGAAAACTGTTGCTAGTTTGGTGGTTGAACCAACCCACTTGAAAAATATGCTCGTCAAAATGGGAATCGTCCTCAATTTTCGGGGTGAACATAAAGAATATTTAAAATCACCACCTATCCTAAATGATGGTTACTTCATACAACTTCATATACATTGCAAAGCCTCCAATTATATAAGTTGTCTCATAAAAAAAAACAAAACATATCTCTTTTTGCCCCACAAATTTGGTGAAGCTGACTATGTGCTAACACGATTTTTCATCACATCAGAATTCATGCTGTCCCGGAACTCCCCCTGCAAAGCAGCTTTAAGGGTACAGAAATATGTACCTATAGATGCAGGAACTCCCAAAAAAACGATCAAGATATGAACGCTTTGGTGATGAATCATCTCTCTTTTTCGGTGACATCATCCATTCCGGATCCATGACACCACCACCAAGTTTTGTTCCCTTCAATTGGCGAAAAAAGGAAGTGATCTGCAACAAAGGAAAGGTTGAAAACTTCTGTCGATCGAAAGTCTCCAAAGAGTTTTTCTTATTGATGAATATAAAACATCTGGGTTTTAGTCAGTGCAGTGACTTTTTTTTGGCTACAAGTAGCTGCTTGATGGCCCCCCGCGTGCTTGGGAATCTTCCAAGTCATTAAGGAGCTTAAAAGGACATCGAGGAACACGAACGTACTGTGTCCTCTTTAGATTGATCTCAATGGTTTATATTCCAAGCAATCAAGTTGAGGTGGGATATGGATGTTTCCGAAAATAGTGGGGTTTTCTCCCCAAATCATCCATCTTAATAGGGTTTTCCATTATTTTAACCATCCATTTTGGTGGTTTTCCTCTATTTTAGGAAACACCCATATGTTTTTTTTGGCTGGAGGACCATGACTCATGACTGTTAATTTTTGCTTTGAACCAGCAAAAGCCACTGGAAAATGATGGTGGGAAGAGTACTTTCCTTTGGGGATGGCCTAGTTCCAGGGGCTATGTTAAACTTCCGGGGAGTTCTCTCCAGCTGCTGGAAACTGAAAAGTAGTGTCACTATCACTATGATTTATAGCCGATTTGCGCGAATTCGATGCGTCGAAAAGTTTTAGATATGGGTGTTTCCTTGAATGGTGGTACCCCAAAACACCCCAAGATGATCATGTTTAGTAGGAACACCCATGGTTGTTGGGTACCACCTTTTTAGGAAACCCCCATATCTACCCTTTATGGATCTTCTAGATACCTCAAATCCAGGCTTCTGGTGCAAAAAGTCTCCTTGAACAACAAGTCCAGACACGTTGTTCACCAGTCAGGTCTTTACCCTCCAGGGAACTCACACATTCCAACCTATGGAAAGCCGGAAAACTCATCTTTCGAAAAAACCATCTTGAGGAGGGGACATGTGATTGGTCCTAGGATAGTAATTGAATTCAACCTTTACTCACTATGTGGGTGTCTCCTCTATTTTGGGGAGTCAACCCTCCAATTTTGGAGGCCTAAACTCCTATCAAAACAGGAGTCATTTGTGTTCCAGGTACTTAGCATATACTTCAAAACACATCACCGCCAAAAATCATTGAACACCATGGTGCAAATCACTCCAAGTGGCTGGTGCGCCACCAATTCCTGTAACTCGCACGGCCTTTGGTTTGCCTCATATTCGCCCCCCAAAAAATGGTGGTTTCCACTAGGAATCTCCAAACTTCCAGGGGTCTACGTTCAGGGGGCAAGCTGTTAGTTTCAGGGAGGGTAGCTGAGAAGAGAGCTACACTTCGTAAAACTAACGCAGCCTGTGAAAAATGGTGCTTTGGGAGACTAATTTTCTTGTGGGTTAGAAGGTCTATTTGTAGGGGACTATATGAGTTTCGGGGAAGCTACTGCAGTATCATAATATCATATCACATCCGTATCATATCACAGAGAGGGGTCCGCGACTCCCCGTTGGATGAAATTGAATGCTACCTTGTCCCTAAGCATCCAAGAACATTCCTATTCTTCGGATTTGATTGGAACCCTGAATCCTATTCTAGGGAGGGGCCTGGGTTCTTAGGTCAAAAGTCCGAACAGATTCCCCTTGAAGTTCTAAAACAGGGTTATATAATGATACATATTGTATATGTTTTCAATAAATTCGTATAATTCTGTTGAAGTCAGGAATCTACACATGTTTGAAACAACCACAAAAATATATACAGTAATACAATATTATGTATCTAAATGCAACAATAATAGATAAACATCATATGTATATAAGTATATATGATATAATCATATATATTTTGATATATTTTATACGTAGCCGCTTTGTCCTGAACATTAGCAATATAGCAGCCAACCCAAACAAACGTTTCCGTCTTTCCATCTATCTTCACTAATTAGTTGCCTATATCAGTATGTTTCGACTCTGTTTGCCTTAGTTTGTTTTTTTTCATTGCTCACTCGATACATATCCCTAAGAATCCAGGTATGCCCTAAGAAAGGGATTGGGCCGCATACATTCCTGTTCTTTTTCGGATGGGATTGGAACCCGAAAAATCCTACTCTAGGAATGGGTTTGCATTCTTAGGGTGAAAATCATTCCCTATTCTGTCAAGTAATTCATTCGAATCCAGCAAACTGTTGCTAGTTGGTGGTTTCAACCCCTTTGAAGAAATATTCGTCAAAATGGGAATCTTCCCCAATTTTCGGGGTGAAAATTCCAAAATTCTTTGAGTTGCCACCACCTAGTTGTGAGTTTTGAATCCTTTGCGCCACCCCCAAGCCCAGAGGGTCTCTTGAGACTTGTCCGCCACCCAAAAGGTCCAATTTTTCGAACTTGTTTGGGAGATACCGATACCAGTAACATTGAGGAAAATACACGAATTCACACAACCAAATCCCAAACAAAATCCTCGTCCTCTTCACACAAACTCCTTTCAGGACATGATCAAAAAAACAGTTTTCATAATTCACAACAAATCTTCCCATAACCCATTTCGCTGTTTCAAGGGACCGCTTTTCACGTCTTCTTCCACATCAAATTCCACTTCTTCACCATCCGCCAGGGATCGGAAACCGCCCTGGCGTCGACATCATGCTGAATACAAGGTGGGCCCCCATAACTCCACTTGTAGGGGTCAAGTAACCCCAGTTGCCCATTCTAAGGTGTCTTTTTGGTTATTTATAATGCAAAATCACTCCATTTATAGCGATCGTAGAGGCTAGCAAATCTTAAGATAAGGAGCTATGACTGGATATCTGTAGAGAATGGTGTGGATTAAAAAAAGAACAACAACAACAACAACAACAACAACAACAACAACAAAAACTGTGAAACATGATGCTCCTGGCAATTCTTTGTGCCTTTTTTGGGACGGTTAAGTGACCTCCAAATTGGGGGATAAAAAGGTCAGCACACCACCGAATGGCAATGCGTTTCAAACGGGTTTCATCACCCAAAGATATCTGCTGCGCTTTGGAGCGTCCCTTGATCCTTTTTTTTGTCTTACATTCCCGAAAACCAAAATGGAAGCTGAACATTTGTACCCTATAGGAGAGGAGACTGCTTTAGGAAATCCTCAGTTTCAGGTTACTTGTTAGGTTTCGGGGGTATATTTGCCCTTGTTTTTGAGGCAAGGTTCTCATAGAAAAATAAGCGCAACTGTGATGAGAGGTGCCCCTCAATCCTGTCTGGAAATGGAACAAGCACGGAATCTTGATGGACAAACACACCGTACATTGAATCTGGCCAAGTTGAAATGACCTGTCGAAGGTGGTTTAGTTTTAAATCTGCTTTTGAACTTAAAAGTAAAACAATTCTCCAGATTCAATGTTCCTGCCCTGCAGATCTGTACCAACAAATGATTATCTTTTCATCGATGTGAGCTTTAGCTTCCTTGATTCTCCACCCGAAGATGCCGGTGGACCCACTGAACTGCAGGAACATCACCCAATGCGAGCATCTAATCATGTTGGAGCTTGTGTTGCGTGTCCCTGTAGATCAGAACTTCTAACCCATGCTGGGCCATCTGCAAGGCTGCTGTGACATCACCTTCATCTAGGCAACCTTCAATCCATTGAGGTCAAAGCTCACATCAGCTCCCATCTCCAACAACTCAGCGGTGATGCCAGCACTTCGAAGAAACCGTGGCAACCGAGTGATGTGGGCAGGAACATCCTGCACTCCAAGCGCATTGGGGAATGTCCAAGATGGCTGTGACTATAATGGAGATGTCGCCTGGATCGAAAAACTATCCCTGTTGCCTGAAAAGGCAACATGAAATAAAGCTTGTATTCCTGTTATGCTGCTTCGTGGGGCCAACAGGACACACGTTAAGCAGAGGTAAGGCATCAGCAAGCGTCACATTGATATGGTAGTAGGATTGCCATGAAATGGATGTTTCCGAAAATAGAGGTACCCAAATCATCCACCATTATAAACCATCCATTTTCGGAGTTTTCCGCCTATTTTTGGAAGAGAGCGGCCGTTGGTGGGGATGTAATTTTTATGAAAAAATAACGTTAAGACACCGTAAATTACGATGTTTTATGGCTTCAACGTGTCTGAAACCTAGGTAAAACGCAAGTTTTTTGCTTCAATATTAGCGTGGGTTCTATGGTGCAGATCGCTTGTACTATGTTACCTAATCGTTTGTTTGTATTTCATTGAGCGAATTTGTCAAAGTTGATTCTTTTTTTGAATATATTATAGTACTTCTTTCTGGTTGCAATGAAGAAATTAAGTAACTTAAATGCCCTAGGCAGCCGTAGTGCAGACCATGTCATTACATTAAATGAATTTAGAAGAATAAAATCGTCTAATTTCTTTCATTTGTTTATTTTGGATTTTGTTGTTTCTTTTATTATGGGGTCATATTGAAGATTCTTCC
>DF239909.1:0-14899 GCA_000507305.1 Breviolum minutum Mf 1.05b.01 | reverse complement strand
AAACCAAAAAAAAAGACCTGAGTTTTTTTGGTTTTTCACAAGTCTTTAACCATCAATTTATCCAAATTGTTTGGGGGGTGCTTGGATAGCTTGCCATGGAAACATGCCAGAAAACCGTGCCAGTGACTGTTCTGACTGGCTTTTTGGGTTCTGGCAAGACCACCTTGTTGAACCATGTGCTGGAATCTCCGGATCATGGCATGAGAATTGCAATCATCGAGAATGAGTTTGGAGAGGTAGGTGTTGATGAGAACATCATCAAAGAGGACTCAAAAGAACAAATCATCGAGGTGATGAATGGTTGCATTTGTTGTACCGTGCGAGGTGATTTGGTAAAAGTCTTGAAGCGTTTGAAAAGGAGACTGCATGATATTGATGGTGTAATTATCGAAACGACCGGTTTAGCAGATCCTGCCCCTGTGGCCCAGACCTTTTTCATGGATGATGAGATTGGTGAGAGTTACCGTATTACCTCTCAAAACGATCCTCATAAGCTCCATATACTTGGGTAGGTAGTACCCCGGTATCCCTTATAGTACAGTAAACCACACATATTCAAGGTGGGCCCCAACGATCGCTATAAAAATGGAGTGAAATATTGTATATGCCTATTTTATCCTATTTTCATGGCCGAAAATATGTCGGGTTCACTGGGGTCATTGCACCCCCTTTTTCTGTGGAGTTGTGGCGCCTGCGACTCGATCCCAGTGTAATGCACGAAGTAGTCCTGCAGGGGAACCGAAAACTACGACCCGAAGAAGCCTACCCGAGTTGATTTACCCTAGAAATGATCGAAATAAGTGGGTTTCACTGGATTTATTTCACCCCGGAATAAGTGGAGTTATGGCGGCCTATTTATAACTAGTAGGGGCCCACCTTGTGCGTTTGATTGATTACTCTCATCAATCTGCTGCTAGAACTCTTACACACCAACTTTGAAAGCTTGAAAGCAGAAAAAAAATCATGCTTGGAAGACAACAACCCCCACTTCCTTTCTTAGGGTTCTCTGATGGCCATTTTTTGTTAGGGACAAAACTCCTTAGTGAAACTTTGATAAAGTTGAGATGAGACCTGAGATCCTGGTCCAAAAAAAAGAACCCAACTCGGCTGCTAGCTGAATCAGCACTGGACTCCAATCTGTCAATGATTAGCTCGGGACCAACATTTGCTCGGCACATTTGCTTCCTGAATTGGTGAGGTATAGATCATAGATCAGTCGAGTTGTGACACAACGCAAACTTGAAACAAGTCTCCAACATTGGATCATCTCTCCTGAAAGACGGGTTGTTCAACTGTTTAAAACAAAAATCGCTGGCCAAAAATTAGTACACTCCCTGAAACTAACATTTTCGCACCTGAAAATAGGCCGGGCCCCAAAAGGAAACGATCGTCTTCCAACCATCCATTTTCAGGTGCGAATTGTTAGTTTCAGGGAGGGTATAGTTCCTAAAACCTGAACGTTTGCGGGGATTTTTGTGGGACACTTCCCTTACTTACAATCACCACCACCACTTAAAGGTAACCAACCCGGCAGGAATACCCAAACAATCCAGGTATGGTATATTTACCTATCATTTACCATAAAGATAGGCCATTCATGTGGGTAAATATACCAGTCCCATGGATGGTATGGGATAGGCCATTATATATAAAATTTGCCCATTCGGCCCATTCGACAACTTCGGGAATTTCAAGGCCAGAAACTTTGGAAACTTCAGACATGAGAAACTGTTGGATGGCAACCAAAAATCCCAAAGCCAACCTGAAATGTAATGACACAAAATGAGACAACCTCCACAGACCTACTTGTTGGTTCAGAAATCCCAAGGTCAACCACCTGACTCGAAATGAAACCCGTCGTAAAACAATGAAAATATTTACCCATATATCAACTGCAGTATAAAGCCGGATTTCTGAACCGTCAACAGGTTGTACCCCTCCACTGACTGAGATTCTGTGTGCAGAATCCGCGATCCTGTCCCTCTGATTCGATAAAGCCTCAACGCAGCTGGTTGGAGGGACTCTGAAACAACCCAATGAGAAATCCAACCCAAGATCCGGGATACCCTTAGGATCCATGTATGGTACATATATATAAATATACCCGCAAACCGGGACGTTCGCCGACCCTCAAATGCACCCCTCACGCGCTTTCGTGCTCTTTTTGCCGGGACGAGTTTTGGCTTTTGGACTCTTTTTTTTGCATTTTTTGTCGCATCGCGTGCTTCTGTACATACTTGACACGGACACATACCCAAACCTAATGTAACCCGTGTTCAAAGTGCTACGCAATGGACTGCTTCGGTACATACTTTACACATGCCCAAACCTGTAATGTAACCCGTGTTCAAAGTGCTACGCAATGGACTGCTTCGGTACATACTTTACACATGCCCAAACCTGTAATGTAACCCCGTAGTTCNGCGTATATATATATATATACATACGTATATAATATATATATATACACCTATATACTAATTTTACCATAAAAATCAAGCACATATGGTATATTTACCTCGAAGCATTTACCATAATAATCCTCTACATTTACCATTTTTTAATCATTTTTCAAATCAACGAAATTCATGGATCACCTCCGAGAGCC
This sequence comes from Breviolum minutum Mf 1.05b.01, assembly GCA_000507305.1. Lineage (NCBI taxonomy): Eukaryota > Dinophyceae > Suessiales > Symbiodiniaceae > Breviolum > Breviolum minutum. The sequence continues at coordinate 12,291 of DF239909.1, read as the reverse complement.
CATAGGATCACCTCCGAGAGCCGATTTGACAAATTGATGAAACTTCGACTCAACCCTTTCTGACGGAGAACCATGGGATATTTAGCGGATCATCCCAAAATATGGGATGAACATACGACCCATGTTATTTGTATATATTTATATATATCCCAAAAGGATCCATGGTTGCCTGGTATATTTAGCTACATGAATGGTTGATTTTTATGGGATCAATGTAGGTAAATATACAATCGTCCCATGGATCCTTGGGGTTTTGGTGATGTTGAAGGGGGACATATCTTTTCCAGTTGTTCCATTAGTTTTCAGGGTGTCCAGTTTTGGTGATGTTTTCAATAAATCATGCATTTTGTGAAGTTTGCAACCCCCGTGTTTTGAAAGATCTTTTTGGTCTCTAAAGACTCCGCAGTGCCACCCCCCTTATGAAAGTGTTATTAACCATCATTGTCCCTCAATGATTCCCTAAAAGGCCTTCTTTCCTGCGGGGTGGGTGGGTGGCATTGGGGGAGATAACCCGTAGATTCCCATGCAACAACTCAACCCCGGTATTTTTGTTCCATCCTTCCTGCTGGATATGTTTTTTCCTCAAAATTTCCAAAGGGCCATGAATCATCGAAAAGTCGAGAAGCCAAAACCCCTCTGCGCATCGAAGAACTTCACACTGCCGGTCTTATCGCCTCAGTAGAGCTTAACAGCGCAGCTGAAGGAGTATCCCCTCCAGTAGAAGTTTCCGGCACCCCAATTGTTAGGGGATCATGTTGAGGTTGAAAATTAGCTGAATATATCTACCTGATGTTCAGTTTGGTTGATCAGTGAATATGATAGATTTAGGATGTAATTACTGTAAGTAATCCCTCTGTCACTCCATGGTTTTGCCGCTTGTGTAGGCACATCTCCCAAATGATGCACACCAGAATATACCATACTTATACCAACAATGGCCATATTTAACCAAGGAGTTACATCTTCCAAAGCACCATGGGGAGTATCCATGTTAGTTTTCACATGGGGAAAGAAGTCCCAAGATGTGTCTTTCTCACCGATATTTAAAAATCTTTAAAACAACAACAACAACAACAACAACAACAACAACAACAACAACAACAACAACAACAACAACAACAACCAACTGAAGACTTACATCTAGAGGTTCATAGTGTGCAATAGTACATAATAGCATAATAGGGTACCCCCCCAAAGTTTCACAACAGTTCGCCCCTGAAAAGTTACCGAAACCCAATAGGAAAGGATCCGTCTTCCAACTTCCAACAACAATTGTTTTAGTGTTAAACTTTGGGTGTGTGTATTCATATCTGGGTATAATATTTCCTGGTAAATTCAATTCAAACCTAAATTCAGCCATTGTCTGGAGGGTTGCTCTTGCATTGGTGTTCGTTCCATGAGGAAAGTCGCCGCAATATCATGTTTTTTTTTCGCTTCAAAGAGCACCCTCTGAAATGAAACCATTCAAAAAATCAAACCATTCAAAATAAGCCCTTCGAAACACGAAAACATGAAGGTTTCCTTCTGATGTCCGGTAGGTTAGTAGAAATACCCTGGAGCCTCAAAGATGGAGCCTCAAAAATAGGTTAGAAAATTTGGAAAATCAATTTCCATTCAACTTTCAACTATGGAGACGTTGTGTGTCCAACATTAGATCTTTTTTTGGGAGGGGCGAGAGCTAGTCAGCTAGTCACTGAATGCTTCCAGGTGCGTATCTTAAGCAAAAAGGTAGGGATTGACACTTGAATCTTTCTGGCTACAGTAGTCAACCCCGCCCAACGTACCCTCCTAGAAATAAGGCCTTATTAACGGCTTATTAACCATTTGTTTTCCCTTAATAAGGCCTTATCAAACCCTTATTTCTGGGGTGGTAGGTTAAGGAGGGTAGGATGATCAGCCATTATATTTACCATCATTGTCATCCCTAAACCGAGGCCTTATCATTTAGGACTCTAATTTCTAATGGATAGTAATCAAGGGGTTAACCACCCTTGTTCCTTTCAAACGATCTGACTATATGCACCCTGATTTCTGAAGATTTAACGGGTCATGATCTGACTGCGCGGCTCTTTTGCTTGCATGCGGAAACACAGCCGTGAGCGGAGTGACCAACACAGGCACCATGTGGCACCACGAAATCCCGCGATCACTCGCATCCCAACAAGGCGGAGATGTTAAATGTGAACATGTGAGCTCAAAACCCACCAGTGACGTTCCACTATACTGGTTGGTTAATGGGGATCTGGGATCCTTATAATATCTTAGAATGGCTGATTATAATATACCTATCTATATACAGTATATCCTAGAGGATCCATGGGACTGGTATATTTACCTACATTGATCCCGTACAAATAAATCATTCATTGGTCATGTAGGTAAATATACAATCGTCCCATGGACCCTTTGGGTATGCATACAAATGACTGGGTTCCTATAATCCTATGTTTCGACAACAAGTAACCAGCTGCAAAAATTCTCTACTGCTCCAAGAAGTTGCGAGAAAACTCCCTCCATGCATGCCAGTGAGACCTGCTTAGCATCCTGGGAAGGGGAGCATCACAACAACAAAGAGCTGGAAGACCGCAACGACTGAATGGCCTTTTAAACATGTGACAGGTCCCAGGTGCAGGTGCAAGCACCTACACGAACAAATTGAATGGGATGAAACCCGCAAAATTGGAACATTGAAGATCATTCATTTTCCGCGGTGAAACATGGAGACAATTCCCACGGCCACAACTCTGGAACAACCTTCAGAGGTTTAGATCGATGAAACTTCAGCGCTCCGTTTCAACCCCTGTGTTTTGCCCTTGGTGTTTTTGGGAAGCGTCGAATTCCGTTTTTGCCCTTGGAATTTTCGGTACTTTCCTGGAATGCTCGTTTGACAAAGAAAAAAAAATGGGCATCCTTCGATGCACCTCCAACAACTTCCGCCCTTTTTTGTGCTGGGAGGCTTCGAAGAGATGGGTGGACACTCCGTCATGCTCAACTCTGTTTCCCCTTCCAAGTTTGGTTGGCCGGAAGACCCACACGTGGCGCGAACAAACCAACGAACTGTTTTAACGTCGTCATGTCATCACTGGGACAAAGAAAAGTTAGCTTGATGCAAAAAGAGAACATTCTCAGCTCCAACGGGCCGGAGATGTTTTAGAATCTACTCTGACCAGAACTTATTCATACTGTTGATTACTTCAGAAAACCGGTGAGACATCCACCATTTGGATGTACAAAAAAAACACCAACCGTAAAATCCATGGGATGATCAGTATCACTACCATCCTCAACTGGTAAGTTTCCTTACCGCCGGATTTCGAAAAACCATCATGTCATTTCTGTCCGTCAACTTGCTGCTTTCCCTCAACTTGGTCCAATATTTTGAGGCCACCAACCAGGGAGTTTCACTCAACTTCAGCCGCAGCTTGTGTAGCTACTCGAGTTGCTTGCATTGAAGCTGCTCGGTGAATCGCGTGCTGCTGAGCAGTGAAAAAATCAAACCCGGGGTTTGTTACACTGTTACACCCCCCAACAATAAGCTGACAATGGAAAACACAACCACTTGAAGATGTAATCTCTTAATTAAAATGGTGATTCTCCATTGCCATCAATTAGTTTTCTGGAGGGTACATTCCAGGAATTCTACACTTGGGTCAACCTGAAATTTAAGTCTCACCAGTTGGCGCAAAAAGAAACTGTTGCTCTGTTCGTGAATCTTTATTGTAAATTCTACAGGGGTCATGATGAAATACCAACCCAAAGAATGGATAATTATCAAGGAAAATTTCTCAAAATTCCCAACAACATAGCCCATAGGATCCGTAGGACTGGTATATCTACCTCCATTTGCCATGAAAATCAACCATTCATGCGGAAAACATACAATCGTCCCATGGATCCGGAAAATGGGTAGCCGCGTCACTCATATTGGAAGACCCCGTACGTTACATAACATAAAGATCTTCACTGAAGGATACTGAAGGGGTTTTGTTACGGATTTGCTTGTTTCATTTACCCTCCAGGGAACGATCACATATCCCACCTGGGGAAAGCCGGAAAATCATCTTCCCAGCTACTGACTTGGTAGGGGATATCTACCAGGTGGTTGACTCAATGTTGAGTCACTGGCCCATGGTTCCCATGGGCGTTTTTTTCACATCACCTGTTGGGTCAAACCGTCAAATTCGTCACTGCTCTCAGCATGTTGCCGAACTGGGAGATCCGTGAAACGGAAGCTACTAAAATTACCTCCCAAAACGGATGAAGTCATCATCATCTAGTTGGTGGTTTCAAGTTGAACCGACCCATCTGAAACATATGCTCGTCAGATTGGATCATTTCCCCAAATAGGGTCATCACTAAGGAAATTCCTATAATTCCTAAACAACTAGAGAAAAAATGAAGGAATTCCCATACAATCACCACCATTTGGGGTGATGAGTCCAAGAGTGTTTCTGATATCTCCTCAAAAATGTCTCCTCCAAGACACTCAATCGGCAACATGAAGGGTTGAAATTTTATGGCAAATGTAGGAAAATATATAATTCCCATGGATTCTATGGGAGTATTTCCATATATCATTAGGGAATAAAACTCATTATATTAGATAAGTCGTGAAGAACCCCCAAGGATTTCAGGAGGTCTATGGAGATTTTTTCCAGAAAAACAAAGGACTTGGGCAACTCCAAAGTGGGAAAACTTGGAAAACAATCAATACCCTCCCTGAAACTAACATAGCACCTGAAAATGGTGGTGTCCAATAGGAAATGAGTATTCCAACCATCCATTTTCAGGGGCTATGTTAGTTTCAGGGAGGGTATTTGAATTGATAGGCGCCTGCGTTTGTTGGTGTCCATCTGAAAAAATATGCGACCGTCAACATGGGTTCATCTTTTCCCCAATTTTCGGGGTGAACATGAAAAAATATTTAAAACCACCATCCAGCTTGCAATCTTTGACTGATCCTACAAGGTGGTACTCCTACCAGTTGCAAGTAGGCTTAGAACTCCATTGAAAGGGGTGATAACCCCAGTTACCCATTTGTTAGGCCATTTATAGGGGCCCCATAACTCCATTTATAACTAGTAGGGGGCCCCACCTTGTATCTGATGTATATATCATTTATCTGATCTAGAAACTGAAGATCTGCAACACCTCAGATCCTTTCCTTTAGCAAATTTTCATATAGCAAACAAAAACCAAAACATTTTCCCACCCCAAAATTAGGATGTATTTTAACAAAAGGGTACATACAAAGTTCAAAAGGAAATGAATCATCTTCCAAGCATCGATGTTCAGGGTGATATATGTGTTAGTTTTCCGCGGTATACCCTCCAGGGAATTAACATATCCCACCTTGGGAAAAGGAAAATCATCTTCAAAATGCCATTTTTTGGGGATATGTTAGTTCCCTGGCGGGTATAATATTCCTCTCCAGAAGAGCTTTGTCCTTCATCCGCTACAGCCGCAAAACAGCGGTGCTTGAAGGTGCGGAAGTTGAGTGGAGAGCTCTCGAATGGGGTGATTCTTTCGTAGGGATCGATGGTAACTGGAAAAAAATGAATGGTTGATGTTTATGGTAAATATTATACTGTAGGTAGATCTACCATATTATAGGTTAAATCTACCATACATTAGATCCTATGGGTTTATGTGAGGTTTCTCCTTTTTTTTGATTCATTCAATTGACGGGGTGCTGAGTGCTACTTCTTTCGCTGAGATTTCTCCTTCAGCTGTTTGAACATGTCAACCCTTGGTCATAAGCATTATAATTATTCTACCAGTAGCAACATCCTCTTAAAATGACTTGACCCTGGACATCCAAAATCATCATATCAATGCCAATCGCCTGCTGAGAATGGGAATGGAACCTAAATACTTTGCGTTTTGGAGGTGATTAGACACCCCAATCATCCTCTGACAAGGTGAGCCAGGATCCCTAGGGTTTGTAAGAAAAAACAAAGTTCAAACTGCTTATTACATGGTCCGAAATGACTTTAATTGACTAAATGTATCCTTTAAGCATGGAATGGTTTACAGCACTTATATAAATAGATATCAATGGAGTTTTCTGGTTCCCTTAATAGGTGGTAGGTGATATATAATCACCCAATTGGCAAGGACTATAAGTGGTGTATAAGTAGTATATACTGCCAATTGGGTGATTATATATCACCGATCCCACCTATTAAGGGAACCAGAAGCAGCTATTGATATGTTGGGTTGGATCTGAGGGCCGGCATTCAGAAGCCCTAAAAAACCATCTTTGAACACCTTGCCTGCTTGGAAAATCCCTGAGAAGAAGGGGCTTGTCTTTTTGGTTCCTCCAAAAAGTACGTCATATGCAGGTTTCCTAAAATAGGGGTACCCCGAAATGGATGGTTTATAATGGAAAACCCTATTGAAATGGATGATTTGGGGAAACCACCATTTTAGGAAACATATTTCATGTTATTTTTGATCCCGGTCCCGATTTTTATGCTCCTCAAATGTACTGTTCACAGTTTGTTGCATTTCGTTGCCATCTCTGGCCAATTATTGAAAGTTGAAACTTCTTTCAAACTCCTTCCGCCCTGAAATTCCCCTTCTTTACGAACTTTCCCCCGAAACGGTAACAAAAAGCCACTCAGAGGCACGCCGGGAGCCCCGTTGTTTCGGGGGTTCGCCACGTGACTCGTGGCTTCCTGCCATGGAAAGGGTCGAGCCCGTGGTGTTTTTTCACTCCCCTGGGAGCTGTTGAACTTGTAGACGTCCCAGGTTTATCGATCAAAAAAAGGTAGGAAAACGTACCGAAAACCTGTAAACCTTTATAATTATATATATATATATATATCCTAGAACCCAAATGACCCCTATTTTTGAAGGTCAACCCCCCAAAACAAGGCCTTTTCCAATCAAAACAGGGGTCATTTGGGTTCCAGGTAAATCTATACACACCAAATGACGTATGAAAAAACTTGGGGATAAATTTCATCGCAATTCATCATCCTCAACACTTGCGGATATAGTCATACTAGAGGATCTGATAGATCCCCACTCTCAAAGAAAAGCATCACTTTCCACTCAGATTCACGCCCCAACCCCTCCCCGTTGCGCCTTCATGCGTGGGGCATGGTCCAAGAAGGATTGCTCACCGTGTCGATGGGGAAAAAGTCGGGGAAGACCGCATTAAAAATCGAGAAGTCCTTGGCTTTTCAACAAAATCCCTGCAGTCATGCGTCATGTCCACGAGAGTGTCCCGACCTACTGTTACCTACTGTTACCTTCCATATATATCCTCTTTGGTTAAAAGTTTTACCTTTCTAATGGTTGGGTTTAAAACCCTAACTAGTTGGTGGTTTCAACCCATCTGAAAAATATTAGTCAAATTGGATCATTTCCCCAAGTAGGGGTGAAAATAAAACCCCATATATACATTGGCAGTATCTCATCCCCTAATAAAAATCTATAAAACCTAAACCCTTGTGCCTGAAAAATCACGCTGATCTCTCCAGCATGACTCCGGCACTCTCAAATATCCATGCATCAAATTCATGGTGAACAAAGAGGTGAGATGAGAGAACACAACAACTGAACAACTGAATGAATGTATCTACAGAACAAATTAGGTCGTGAAGTTATGCACAGATTTCATCCTTAATTGCAACCTGGAACCCTCAAAAACCAGCTTTAAATGAATGGAAATGGCGATTTCCACCCATTTTCCATCGTTCATCATCCCATGGAAACAACCACTAAAAAGTGGTTGTTTGGAAATAGCAGGAAGGAACCTACTAGCTCTGAAATAGCAATTCTTTTGGGGTCGAGCACTAGTGAATAGGGATCGTCTGGGATGATCTTCGCAGCAGCTATGGTGGACCTTCCGATGAGTAGAGTTTTACCCCAAGAAAATGCCTTAGTGGGGGTAAATGACTGAGATATCAAGGTTACAAATGAGGCACGAAAAAGAAAAACACCTTATTACTTTCCATTATAATGGTTTATTGTGATCTCTAAATATTTGGGTAGTATAATCCCCTATACACCCTAAACAACCAGGGTTTTTTCATTGCTCAAATGAAGTTGATTCTGATTCAACTCATATATCAGACTTACACCCCTCGAACACTAACATGGAACCTTAAAAAAAATCCCCTTGGAAAAGATTGGAAAAGGAGAAACATCTACAAAACATCAATCTTTGTGGTTCCAGCCGCTAGTTTTTTGGGGGTGTAGAATAACTCCTGTTGTCACTATGTCATGTTAGGGCTGTACATCCTACAGTTAGGATTCCCAACATGCCTTGATTCGACAATTTCCCAACAAAAACCTGCGACTTTTTGTCCGCGGATTTGCTACATGAGGTAAGGAACATATTTAGTTGGTGGTTTCAACCAACCCATTTGACAAAATTATTCATCAACTTGGATCATTTCCTCACAAATTAAAAAACAGGGAAAACCACCATCTATACCTGCCAATTCTGCTGGTGACCTTTTGGGGATGGTTATGTGACCTTCAACTACTAGTAGGGGTTTTTACAAGGTGACGGCTTGAATCACCATCTATAGTAATATCTTGCTCATTTTTCACAAGTTGTCACAAGGCACCAAAAAGACTCAGATCGAATCAAAGGATGGCACACGTGAGACCCAACATGTGTTTAACAGCGAGTTTGCAGGCCCAAAGTTGTCCCAAGCATCCAGGCTTTCAGGTGTTTTAGCTGGCTGTTTTTGTTTCAGGCTCTCAGGGTAGGTTATCTACTTGGTGATTGAGTTTCAACCCTTTGAAACATATGACTGTCGTCAAAATGTTTGTGTGAAAAATCCAAACAATATGTGAGTTGCCGCCATCTGGGTTATATTTGGGTGTTTCCAAAAATAGGGGTACCCCGAAATGGATGATTCATAATGGAAAAGCCTATTAAAATGGATGATTCCGGGGTACCATAATTTTCGGAAACACCCATTTCTATGCAGGGAAAAAAAAACAATCTATATCACCAAGACAGCGGAGCCGCAGACCCCGTTCCCTGCAGAACTGCCGTTCGGACTTTTTGTCTTTAAAAAGAGGAAGGTGGAAGGGAAAAGGAATCGTCTTCCTCAACCATTCATTCTTCAGGTGCCGGGTGTTTCTTGCAAAAAAAAGAGTAAATCTATAATTTGACCTATCCTTCTGGGAACTAACATATCCCCTACCAAGTCAGTAGTTTGAAGATGATTTTCCTTTTCCCCAGGTGGGATATGTGATCGGTCCCTGGACGGTAAATCAACCTGGACCTAAATCATCATCATTTATATCATTTACTGGTCATCAGGTCGGCTTTTCTTACATCAACGTCACCTTCCAAACCCATAGGATCCATGTATGATATATAACCTACTTTTACGATAAAACCAACCATTCATGTAGGTAAATATAGAAATCGTCCCATGGATCCGTCATTTCGAAAGGACAAGAAACCGAGTTCTTTGGCGGGTATAAGGAGTTCGGCAAAAACTCCGCCTCGGTGTACGAGCTTCCAGGCACCGCTTGGACCATCTAGTGAGAAACAAATATATGTCCACTCCGGTAATCTAACATAGCTGGCTGGAAAATGGACCCGGATTGAAGATGTATTTCCTATACTAAACATGAGGATATTCCAGCCAGCTATATCAGTTTACCAGGGGGTAAAACGATGGTTTTAGTGACCCAAAATAAAACACCCAACTCATGGAAATCTCAGCATGATTTGCAAAAAAGCTATACCCTCCAGGGAATTAACATATCCCCCTGATAAGGCATATTTGAAGATGATTTTCCTCTTCCCAAGGTTGGATATGTTAGTTCCCTAGGGGGTAGTTATTGCTGAACAAATCATTTTGGTATCATAGAAAAAATGGGGAATCCACATGGACAAAAAAGATTTACGATAACTCACATTGCAATCCAATCACCGTTAATTGAGATCAATAACTTTAAGCCACTAAAATCTATTAGAGGATCCCACTATGAGCCACGAAAAAAAAAACAACCTCCTACTTTCCATTATACTGGTTGTTTAATAGGGATCCTTATAGATAGTGGTTTAAAATCCCCATATAACTTGGTAGTATCAGTATAATCCCCTATATAACCCAAGCAACCAGTTTTTTTTCAGTGCTCAGATCAGCACCACCATTTGTTCCTAAAAGACGGGTCTCTGGGGAGGCTTGCCCAACTACACCACTTTTCATTTCTCCGCCATAATGTCTTGAACAAGTCCTTCACTTAGCTCAAGTTATTGTGGCAATGATGGAAGGCTTGACTGCACAAAAGTGGTAGTGGAAACACTAGCCAATGAGTCTAATTGAGTGCCAAATCATCTGATCTGCAGGGTTCATGCAGTTTCCAACATCTGAAAAAAACCAAGGCACACAAAATATACAAGATGATTTGGAACAGGTTCGGTTCATCCAATGAAAAGGAGGCTATCCAGGATATCCGAAAGAAAAAAACAAATCCTGGTCAGAAAACTTCCAACCGGATACTTTCCTAAGGCGACATGAACACTCACATATGCTATGTTTATGCAACAACATTTCATGAGTCCCCAAAGGTAAAGGTATCGGTATATGTGGCAAAGGACATTCACTCATATTCACTAACCCATAGCATCCATGTATGGTATATTTACCTACATGAATGGTTGATTTGTATGGTAAATGTAGGTCTAAATATAGCATACATGGATGGTATGGTATGGGGTATATATCCAAAGTATATCATCTCCAGTTCCCTAAACACCCGACATCTTGTGTTTCTAAGGTCAAACGTCTCCAAATCCAAATCCAAGCAACGTCTTCGGTCAAAGTGCAATGTTGATGATAGTAACCTTGCCGACGCCGACGTTCGGCTTCGGGTAACGTCAAGGGAGACGTTGTGGGTCCATGGTCCATGGTGTTTTCTTGTGTTCTTTTCAATCTTCTGCCCTTTTTTCAAATACCTATACCCCGGAAGTCAAAACCTATTAAAAGAAGACAGTCCCCAATTTTGGATGATCAATGTTCCTTACTGTATTACATGTATTACTTAAAAAGTAATACAAACATAGTTTTTGGTGAAAACCTATTGTGTTAAAGCTTCAGACAGGGGTGTAAATGGTAGTTATAGTGTTACAACCCCTTCACTACTGCCATGGCTGGGTAAAGCATGGTAACCCTGGCTTCTACAGGTGTTTTCGCAGAACAGAAAAAGCATCCAAAAAAATGCGTACCCATAGGATCCATGGAACTGGTATATTTACCTACATGAATGGTTGATTTTTATGGTAAATGTAAGTAAATATATCGTACATGGATCATATGGGGTAGGACAAAAGAATTGAAAGGAACTGCATGCATTCCGGGTTCAACAGAGCAATCTCTCTTAAAGAAGCAACGAAGTGTCATGAGCACCTTTTTGCCAAGACACTGGGGGATTGCAAATGTGATGGGCTATGGAAAATCCAAATGCAGCCAAATACATACACTTCTTCATGAGAAGGAAAAACAAAACATCTTTTATACATATATATATATACATATGTATACTAATATTTACATATAGTATCATATAATTGTGAATCACTTCTCATGGAGGAGATTCATCTACGAGTACTCCGTAGAGGATGCATGCATTTATGCCCAACCTTGACTGTACCCTCGCCCCGAACCTTTCCTAACCTCACAGAATGAAGTGTGGACCATCCCCCGCTGAGTCAATATTTAGGAGTGTCTCAAAATGAAGGAAGAAAGTCCCACCATTCCCGTTGGAAACTGGCCGTTTTAGCCCTACAATCTCGTTGGAAACTAGAAATTTGAGCCTCAAAATCTTGGCCTCCGAATGCCTGTCTGAAAGACCAGCAAATACATGGGCTTTAGGGCCCAAAAAGAAACATCCCCCGCACGAAAAAGGGGATGAAACGGAAAAAAACAACTCATACTTCCCATGAAATACTGGTTCATTTTTTTCGGGATCCTTATCAAAGGAAGTTTAGCTGAGAAACTTCCGATATACGAACGACATCCCAGTAAAGTTAAGTCAATTAGAGTAGAGTCAAGTTGAGTAGAGTCAAGTAAAGTAGAGTGAAGTTAAGTCAATTAGAGTAGTGTCAAATAGAGTAGAGTCAAGTAGAGTAGAGTCAAGTAGAGTAAAGTCAAGCAGAGTAGTGTCAAGTTAAGTCAATTAGAGTAGTGTCAAATAGAGTAAAGTCAAGTGGAGTAGAGTCAAGTAAGTAGAGTAAAGTCAAGTAGAGTAGAGTCAAGTAGGTAGAGTCAAGTAGAGTAAAGTCAAGCAGAGTAGTGTCAAGTAGAG
>DF239908.1:38136-153176 GCA_000507305.1 Breviolum minutum Mf 1.05b.01 | reverse complement strand
AAAAAAGGGTGACATTATACACCTACCGAGTTGCCGGGAAATTTGAATCAACATGCATGTCCAAATTCTCCCCTACATTTTTTGCCAAGCAAACTGAGAATGAGGAGCCCACATTTGGAGCGACGCAACAGGAGAACATGGCTGCCAACACACAACAATACTCTTGCCCTCTCTTCTGGGAATGCAATCTTTGAAGTGGTCATTCAAAGCAGTGGTCTCCAAAACGGTGCATGTCATCAGCTGCTTCCTTGTGGTGGCCAAAAAAACATGGAATGAAAACGTTTCGAGAATCCGAAGAAAAAATGGATCGACTTGATAACATCTACACCGAGTCTTATACGTTGCAGGCATCAAAGCACATCCGAGCTGCAGAGAAGTGTCAAAAATCAACCATTCGAACCAATATTACCCATGGAAAAATGGAGGGTTTTGAGCCCCAAAATATGGGTGAAAGAACCCTAAAAATGTAGGTCTTGTGGCCTTAATGGAAGTTGGCAATGTGGTTTCTGTGAAGCTTGCTCCTTCCTGAAAGTATGACAATTCCGGACATATTGCATCAAACCTGGAAGATGTTTGGCACATCTTTTTGATACATCAAATGATCATCTTGATTATGTTCATGTTCAGCATCTTTATCCAAAGCATGTCTTGCTATTCTTAGAAACACTTTCCTTTTCATCACTTCTTTCAACATGTTCTTCAGGTTCCCTTGCTGAAATTAGAAGTCAATTTCCAGCTGGCCACCAGCCTGTCCCTTGATGGGACCTTACAAGGCGAGCTATTTCTTGGGTTTCGGGGTGGCTTTGGGGAGGAGAGCCTTAGATTCCCATAGATTCCCATGGATGATCCCCCAAATGGCTGTGAATGGTTAGCAAGTGAGCAATGGAAACAGCTCACACTCAAGTGACGTGAGCCATGAAATCCTGCTTGGTTGATTTTGTTGATGGGATATCCTTATACTGTGGCGCATTATGATCCTTGTATACGTGGGTAGTAAAATCCCTTAAATAAATCAACCAAACCAACCAAGGGTTTTGGAACAGAAACTATCCCTACTGTAGGTGGCTTGCATCACAGCTTTGTTTTCTCAGGCAGGTTTCCGAGGCAAAGCCACATCCCTAGAGATGGTGGATGGTCGGGGGGACCCACCTTGAATTAGTTTCGAATCCTGACATTTGAGGGGCAAATAACTGAGTGAGTTACTGTTCCCATGCCATACCATACCCATATCATCTGTATGCATCTTTACTTACATTTGCCCTGTATCCAAGATTATTTAGGTAAATATGGTGGGGAGTTGGTCGGCCCAAGACAGCACGCATATCTTTTTGACCATTCCTTTTTCAGCATTGGCTGCCAGCCCGCCGGAGATCACCACCTGTTACGGCAAAACCAGCGCAGAGGGAACCTCCCCTGGTGTCATTAAGGGTCAGTGAAGGGAGGTGGTTGGGCGAAAAAAACATTATGGAACGGGATGATTGCAACGGGATATGGGATGATGTAAAATTAGCTGGCCCAACTCGTACGGAATGAGAGCCATGAATCTCCATCAATAGCTCAGGTAAAGCTTCATGAACCCTCATTCCTTACGATTTACGATTCGAGCCGGCCAGAAAATTGGTGCCTAAAAATGATCCAAAAAACCCTACCTGATTTCAGACAGAATACAAATCCGGAACATCTAGGTAAGAAAATATGACCTTCCCAAACAGGAAAACAGCGACCTCGCACCTGAAAACATGCCAATCATTTGCAAAGGGAAAGTATAGTCTAGTTCTGTATTTGGAAGCATCAATTTTCAGGTGTTTTCACGCACTCTTAGCTTTTGGGAGTGTAGTCAAAATGAGAACAGCTGCCACAGCCGCCCGTGTTATCCCTTCGAAACGCCCAGGGGCGCCTATGGAGTTTATGTCACTGAATCGACGCATGCATCGATGTTGGTCCAACGACCTGGTTTGGGTGGGATGTGCCGGCCGTATCAATGGTTATAAAATCCCAAGGGCATGAAATTTGAGCCCGGGGGCTGAAGCTTGAAACCCTTTAGGGATTCAAGTACATAACTGGTAGATTTCAGTTACCAATAGGGATGGAGGGTTCCTGTCGGGGTACAACCCGGCGATCCGAAGCATTGATCCTAAATTCCAACAGGACCATCCCAATGGTTCCACCTGGAACGTGTTCTCACTCAGCCGTTTCGGAAACATGAATGAAATAAGTTGAAAGTTGAAAGTTTATTTTTTCCCGCGAAATATTCGTCATCCGTTGGATCTACCCCGGACCCCCATAAATTATTTATCAACTGTTACAGGGTGGGGTACTCATCCCCCCAAAGTTTAAAGTTTAGCCTTCTTAGGTGACTGAGTTCTGGTTCCAGTACTACTTTCGGAAAGGTGCTACTTGGAGTCAAAAAAAAACAAAATATAGTCTTGCACCTTACCCCCCAAAAAAAGAAACTGTTGTTGAAAGCTGGGTCCTGATCTAACATGGTTTGAAAAATTAAGCTCCATGTTGAAACGTGCTCTTTTGTTTCAGGTCGTTTTGGGATGATCTGGACAATTGATACGTATGAATTCCTGAACCTGGTTGAATCTCCTTAGACGCTGAGAGATGTTTAAACGTGTTCCAGCCTTCTTTTTGAAAATGAACACGCTTGCAAACGAAACACCCCATCTTCGACAGGACAAAGGTCACCTCATAATGGTCGAAATCAAACCATTCATGTTGGACTGGTGAAGGGCAAAAGGTCATCTGGAAAAAGGGAGCATCATGAACATCCTTCCAAATAGATATTAGAGACGAGCTACTTCAAACCCTGTTGTGAAGCTTGCAACATTGAAACACGAACAAAAAGCCGAAACCACACATGGTCCATTTTCAACTTATCAGGTTAATCATTCATGAGCGTATCCCATGGGTGTGGATAGGGATGGATAGCACTATAACATCCACATTCTGATTATCCCACAACTTCCAGTAGAAATGAACCTGGGGAATGCCGCCCTTTGTCAGCTCCGTACCTGGTGCTGCTCCATGGACAGGCCCTGGGCACAGTGAAGGGTGGAAGGGTTGTGGGTTGTGACTGCACATGGTGCAGAAAGGTGCCTTGCATTGTGCAAGACTATTCTTTTCTTCTTGATCCTTGATGATACCTCTAAAGCGAAGTTCCATGATTAAGAAAAGTTCAATCATCCATATAATGGTGAATGCTGAAATGAATTTTCACCCTACCGGGAATCTTTGCAGGTTGCTGTAGTTATCTTTGTATTCTTGAAGCATGCATCTCGCAAGGCAACGCTGCAGCCGTGAACGATAAAACACTGCCACACTGCTCATCAAAAACACCTTCCACGATAATATCATCCCAACGTGACTATTCCAATGAAGATCAACAAAGTATGACTCAATTTACGAATTAGTTGTGGATTACAAATACAAATGCGAAAAGTATGAGATGTCATTCCACAGCATTTCTGCAACGAGTGCTTGTGCAAGCCTGTCTTTTGTGTCCACGATGGCTGTCAACTTGCAGCGGCTGACGTTTTCGTCAGCCGTTTTACCACCTTCTTCGCCTTCTTCTTGACTTTAGGAGCTCCCGTCCTCACTCCCTCAGTCTCCTCGATGTGTGAAACTTCGTGGCTTGAATGACTGAATGAGTCAAGCTCAACTTCTTGTGGTGAAACCGGTTCACTTTGTGATCGTATGAATTCAGTTTGATCCTGGGTGGGCAAATCTTTTTGGGTGGGCTGGGTCTGCCCCGCAATCAGCACACGCAATTCTGAAAAGTGTTCCCCCATCGTCTTTTCCAGGGCTTCAATTTTGCCATCCAAGCTCTCAATGCGCTGCTTCAGCTCCGTCCGGAGGGATCTTACGTCGTTGATATCTGGTTCTTCACGCACAACGAAGAAGATAGCACATTCTGAATCTGAAGCAGCGATTAGTTGATTTCCATCCGAATACCAGCCAAAAGCATATAGGAGAGCGTATATCACACCACTGGGACGGAAGAAAATACAAGACAACAAAATCAAAACCAAAAAACAAGGCGAGCAAATAATGATGAACATGTTCCGCAGTACACGAACAGCTAAAGAGATCCAGCCCCGAAGCCCTCCGCCCCGGAATGCTGCCACATTTCGGATGGGCCGACCTCTGAGCTCCAGGAGCATCTTCACTCTTGCCCTGAAGAACTGTCCAACCGCTTGGTCCTCAAATCTTTCGTAGTTGGCACCCAGAACGCCGATCAACATGTTCATGAGTAAGACTGTGATTCCCATACCTATACTGTAAAACAAGGCATGCACCCAAACATAGTCCGGCCCTGGCTCAGGGTCCTGTGGCTCCCAAATCTGAATATTGTCATCACTGTTCAACGTGTAGGTTGGATCCAACCCTTCGAACTCGAACATATCAAAATCGCCGAAGACTGCCAAGCGGATGACTTGCATGAAAGCGGCGTAGGTAGGTGTCGGTTCATCTCTGACTCCCAGATTGTAGTAAGCATGGGCAGCCGCTGCCAGGGAAATGCACATCAAGACAAAAAATGCTAAGGTGTCCTTGATGGCAGACAGAATCGGAAGGAGTCGTGGCCCCATCCAAGTCTCTCCCCGCAAGCAATACAGCAGTCTGAGCCAGGAAAATGCACAAAACATGGCCATCCAAGGCTTCTCGAGACTTGATGGGAAAACAAAAAACTGTCTGCAAATAGCCACCCAGCCTGTGACAATGTACCAAATGTCGGCCATGTTGTCGAAGCTCATGTAACCGGCGGTTGTCACTTTCGGCAAGTGCTGGAAAAGTTGAATGAGTTCATCAAAGGTTTTTTTCGCATGCAGGACCGCAACAAGCCACAGGCTTGCCGTCGCAAGCGCCAATACTCCCTGACGAAAGCCATAGGAGCTCAAACACAAAGTCGCCACCGTGAAAATGCAGCTTCCTATCTCAAGCCAGGTGAAGGCACGCTCTTGCTCCCATGCTGCCAAAATCATGGCCTGAACAGCGTCCGTCTCGAAAATGGCATCGTGTGGCGTGTCTGAAAGCGTTTGTAGGAAATCCTCGTTGACTGCATCGCTTCCAACTACGCCTTGCAAGACTTTCAACGTCACTGCCACC
Organism: Breviolum minutum Mf 1.05b.01; assembly: GCA_000507305.1. Lineage (NCBI taxonomy): Eukaryota > Dinophyceae > Suessiales > Symbiodiniaceae > Breviolum > Breviolum minutum. The sequence goes on along the minus strand of DF239908.1, from coordinate 148,067 downwards.
TGGCGGGCCCCCGAGAACAAATTTTGATCACCAAGCAGCTGTGGCAGGTTGGATACTATCAAAGGAGGTTCTTTGACACTCAGTGGCTCCCTAGACCTTAAAGGCTTAGACAATTCCACATCCGGCGTGACCTCAGCCATGGGAACCTTGGGATAAGCAAGCACTGTGCGCACACGTTCCGGAAGTTGGGCCCGTGTCAGGCTTTCCGGTGTGCACAAACCGTCCCACATAAGCATTTTGGTCTCTTGGGGCCAGCTTTCCAGGGCTTTCACGACCACCTCTTGGTTCTGCAACTCCACGATGGCGCAAATTTGAGAGCAGCTGCAGGCTCCTCGCTTGGCAACATGATCCAGAAAAGCCTCCACAAGTTCACTCTTACCCCTCATGTCTGCGAAAGAAAGAGGTGTTACCCCATCGACATCTACAGCGGATATATCAGCCTTCTCCTCCAGAAGCAGCTGCACAAGATCCATGCAACCAAATGCGGTTGCCAAGAAAAGAGGAGTTCGTGCATGGTAATCTCTTGCCTCCGTCTCAGCCTTCACCTCCAGAAGCAGCTGCACAATATCTCTGTGACCTGCTTGAGCTGCCGAATGAAGAGGAGTTTGGGCCCTTTCTCCAATTCCTTCAATCGGAGCCTTCTCCTCCAGAAGCAGCTCCACAACATCTCTATGACCATATCGGGCTGCCAGACCAAGAGGAGTTTCACCAAAAGGTGCGACTTCCATGAATTCCACCGAGCCGAGGTCATTCACTATGTCCACTCTTCTTTTTCCTTCCAGGAGCCTTTTCACCTCCCAGAGGTCTCCGTGACAAGCTGCCTCATGGAGCGCCATCCCCGGGAGCCGGAGGAATCCGACGATGGCCAATGGCCTGTTGTTTTTGTTGGACCTGTCGTGTCTGTCTAAAAGTTGAGGGATAAGTGTGTGTGTGTGTGTGTTCAATGCCATGTTGGTTGAAATGTTATGTACACCTCGAGATTTGCAATGTGGCATGTAAGGCCTGGGTTTTTTTCATTCAGCAATCTCAGGTGGTGACGCCACAAGTTCTGCGGCTTGTGATGCTTGAGCCATCCATTGTCACACACATCTTGCTGCAGATCCCCTTTAAAATGCTGACCTGGACATTTCCACGGAATGCTAACTCCATGTGCCCATGTATGCACAAGTCTTTGGAGTTCCTAGCTTTTCGAGGCCAAAGCCGTTCCGGCAAATTTCTCCACACCCGAATCGCACCTGACCATAGCACATGGAAACATCATTGACCAGTTGCTTTGGAACCGCGTCCTGGCTGCGGTAGGGCAATGGTGGTGGGTTGTCGTGAGAAATGTCGCGTTTGAAGATGGGTTTGAAGTCTTCAATGATGTTGAAAAGTGGATTACAGGTCGGGTGTCAAAAATGGAGCAGTGACGTCTAACGCTTCCGGTATTACCACAAACAAAATCGCCCAATCTGGCGCTGGAAAATTACTCAACCAGTTTGGTACCACAGATTTCTGTTTGGTCGTTCCATCAATTTTGGGCGTTTGGTATCCTAGGTCATGGACGGTCAACAAATCCATTGGATTGCCATCAGGTTGCTGGGATCCATTTTTTTCACACATGCGGATCAAAGTTGTGATCCATCCAGGCAGCAAGTTGGGAAGTTTCTGAGAAAAAACCGCCCTGTGAAGGTATCATTTTCTGGAGAATCAAATCATATCATGTGAAAGTTAGTAAAATAATATAGCATAACAAATCATATCATACCATACCATGAATATGATCTTCTCCCTCAAAAAAGTTAGGATCTGTTTGATCGGCAAATCATGGATGATCATACAGTCAACAAATGATACCCATCATCAACCTGTAAACCTCCGACGATTCACCAAACAACTCGTTTAAATATGCTCGACATATTTTTAAAGGAGTGTTTTCCACTTCCGAAGGACATTCATCAAGTACATGACATAAATACTACATTACTACAATATCCCTTCCATGTATATATAATATGTCACAGTTCCTAAAAATTCATTCATCCTCTGCGTGTTCTATCGCCTCTGGCAACAATTCCAGACGTTTCTTCTATCCGAAACCATCTTAACCCCAACAACACACCCTCTATGCCCAGGTGTTGAGTCAGGCAAACTATCTGAGTCGGGTCGAGAGGATATCCCGGCCAGGAAGTTTGAATCAATGGTGAGCATATGTGAGGACGTTTTAGCCTTACAAATATGGGTTATAAATGGTTATAAGTTATAACCTCTAAAAATGTAGCTTTTGTCAACTCATGGCAACTGGACTATTGCACCCACTTTCAAGATCTTACAAGTAGGGCATCTTGGGGATATTACCTAGGTGATCCGATCACCATGGATCCTGTCAAATTCAAACGGGACATCCTTATTAGAGGATCCATTTGCTAAGTGGTTAGTACATCTGTTTAGTAAGTACGCTAAGTCAGATACAAGAGGTCAAAACCTCCACTACTTGCGGTCACCAACCACTTACAATACATGGGGTGATCCTCCACGTAACTAGTTGGAGCCCCAAGTCGGATGGCTTGTCCATGGTTGTCCTTCTCCACATTCGTCACTTCTTCAGTGTCCACCTTCATGGTAGGATTCGGATCCTGTTGCGCGTCACATGGTGTCGCACTTTGGATCCACTCGATGCGACTCGGTTGGACGCGTTTCTCTTGGTAGATTAATTAACATGTAACATGGAACACTCAAATTCCTGTTTGATGAAGAAAAAGTCTTACCAACTGTTGATGGTTCAGAAATTCGCGAACCGCCTGCTGTTTTGTGAAACCTGATGAAAAATCTGGTATTCTCAGTATCAACTGGTGCTATCTGGTGCTCGCCCTCCTGAACCATCAACAAAAGGAGAGCCTGTTCATGTTCTATTCTTTGTGAAGCTACCGGGGTGCGCCCCCGCAAATCCAAGCAATGTTTTTTCCCTCAAAGGGAGATCAACAAAGATTATCATATATTTGCATTGTTCGATCCTCCCAATAAGGCTGTTTTCATCACCCCTGACCCAATCTTCCCACCTGGACTTGTTGCGTCAAAGCGAGGGAAGCCTTTTCCACCGCTTCCTCCTGGCTGGCCACCAGCACCAGCTGCTCCACGGCCGAGTGGCAACCACGGCAGCCCTAGAAACATGGCGTTTCCAGCCGCCACAGTGCCTAACTGGGCCACTTGATTTCTAGCCTGGATGATCAGGCCCCACTGATCGCGTGTGGTTGGCTAGAATCGGGATATATATATATATATACAAGCGCCATATCGAAGTGGTTCATAACCCTGCAGATCGGGGAGTTGCGATCGCCATGGTCAATGAACCACTTACGATCATTGGGATGACCTTCCAATTTCTGGTTTGGAAGATCTGCACATGGTTGGCTTCCTTGGATGACTCCGAGCACAATGAGGCTCTCTGCGAATTGTTTCATCAAGCCATGGTAGATCCACAATAGCATCCCAAAAACAAAACAAAGCTACACAATTCCAATGAATTCGCATGGATGATATAGTATAGAAAAGTACCAAGGGGTTAAGGGCAGGTAAAACCATATCCAAAAACATATATATATATATATATATGCATGATGCGTGTATATTAAAGACAAATCCATGACTGAATCTTGGGCCATTTTCTTGCCATGTTGGTGAGATGCCCCAAATCCTACACCACTATTTACATCCATATCCCACTGCTTGGGCTCGAATACTTCCAGTTGTTTTTAACGTATTCATGTAGATATCCCATAGATACCCTCCAATATTTTCAACATCGCAATACTGGCAAACCTCATCAAACCTCCAAGTTCCTCAGTTTCTCAGTTGCCAAGTTGCAAATCAATGGAACGGCATTCAATGCTGTCACAGTTGCGCGGCAAAAAATGGGTGGATCGTTGATTGGCAAACCATTTACAACCTGAGACCAGACGAGTTGATGATGTTGCCTGAGATCTTCTGATATCAAAACAATTAATACCCCTTTAATACAACCAAGAATAACCTATTAACACTAATCATGCTATGTAGCGTTCATGAGCATAAATGAGGAGTGGCCATGGCAAAGAAGGAACTTTAGAAATGTATTAAACTTACAAGTAACAATATATACAGCATGTAAATCTCATAATTAAGAACATGAGGGCATACTTGTACATAATATCTGATACATTCTATTATGGTCTATATAGCTACATCTTGCTTGTGATGGATTGTCATGGCACACCACAAGTTTCTCTTGCGTCTTCTGCTGTTGCAGCTGCATGCTGTTGTACCGTCTTGCTACGTCTTGCACTTCTATTGCATTACATAACATATAATAAATCATACGTATACCGAATGCGCGTTTGTGTGCGGCATGGACATTCTTACTGTTGCTCCATCAACACTTGCAACGATTTGTTCAATCATTTGCTACACATAACACCGTCTCGAGCCAAAACCAGCGTTGCTTCCCTTGTCATGCGACGAAACATGGTGAAGGGCTGGAAACTATTGGCATAAAGCTGTCCCTGCGTGTCCTGAAACATCGACCTGGTTTCAGGTGACCTTGGCAGTCATCCACAAGTCCTCACCAATTGGTTGAGATCCTTCAAAGATGTACAACATTTGCAAGAAACCTGGCATCTCAACTTCCATTTCATGCTACATGGTTGGACCAGGGCTCCCATACTTCGGAGTTTTTTCCACGATGCCTTGAGATCTTAAAACGGGGTCTCCGCGTCAATCTACGGAGATGAGATCGAGCCTAGACTCGTCTCTAACGCGTTTTCCACAGTGTGTGCATACCGATTTATCTTTGCGTGCAAGCATGATGGCAACAAATCATGAAATGAATCTGCACCACCAGTGTCACTGCTTCAAATCGCACTTGCCAATTGTAGTGCCTGCCTTTGGCATGGGCACCCTTGCCATGGGGTCCGGAACCGCCCCGGTGAAACACGTGGATTTGTTTTACTGTTCTAGGCAGCCACGAATTGCTTGAAATCGCCCAGTGGGAGAAGTTTGGTTGGCGGGAGCTTTTGTCTTCTCCAAGACATCTGTATCAACTCAAGCCATCTGAGAAAACAGGAATATATCAATATATGATATCGCTTTGGTGCCCAAATTCCATGAGGAATGTAGAGATCCCTGAAATTTGCCAATGGCCGGACCGAGACAATTCAAAACACCATCAAGCAAACATGTTCGATACGTTTCTAAAGCTTCAATAGTGATGACAAGTATGACAAGAATTGACCAGATAAGATACCTTCTCGCCATTCATCTCATGTCGAGTGCGAAACAACTTAAAGACTTCAATGAGACAGGACACATAACCATATCCATTTTGGCCACCAATGTCATGATATTCCCTGAGATACTCTTTCAACCGCCACTCTGGAATGGGCATCTCATGCTGTCTCGCACCTTTTTGCACATAACCATTGGTAAACATTTTTTGGAAACGCTCTCACTACTGGCCATCCTTTCTGAACCTGTCCCACCACACGAAAGATTGGTGCAGCTACATTTCCTATCAAAAAGAAGACATCGCGTCATCCAAGAGCCCCTGGTAGCTTATCAGGCGGACGGAGGATGATCAGCTCGAAATTGCTCATGTCCTCAAGGCCGAGTGAAAATCCAAGAAAGAAAAATAACATCCACCTCATCATGTTGCCTCACTCTTCTGTATGCTCTTCGCAGCCATGTTTTCACCCCCCCCCCAAGAGATCAAACACATATTTTGCACCAATGCTGCCTGAGAGTCATCCCACTCATTGATCTGATGCTTCAGATTTGGGTTCAGTTCAGGATGATATTTGGAAAAGTCGCGCCAGCCCAACAAAATGCCACCGCAGCTCTCAAAGACACGTTGTTGCATATCATGGTATGAGAGATCTTCAATCCTGGACAAGCGATTCATGCTGGACAGGATGGCTAAGTTGCCCAGAAGAAAAGTTGGATGGCTAAGTTCCTTTTCCATAGGGTGAGCTGTTGCAGTTCCTAGGAGGATATGCATCTAATGTGGATACTGTAGTTCCATTTCAATGACATGTGGTCAAACCATGAAACCCCATCAAAATCCCATCAGGAAGCACCGAGATCCTCTACCAAAAGTTGCAAAATCATAGGGTATCATCTCAGTGGAGCATGGATAAGCTAGAATTGAATCTGAAGATCGGAATCCTGGTGTGCCATCTTTGGCTTTGTTTCCCCAAGATGTGTATATGGAAACAAATCTGCAAGGCGGTAAAATCGCTTCTTGAAAGTCTGGCAGTGACCAGATTTCACCGAATCTTTCTCCACATCAACAGCAACTTCACAGGTATTGAAATAAGATATGAAATAAGGCCAGTTTGGAGGAGCTACCCTATTACTGAAGCATCACAATCCAAATCACCATTTGGATCCATTTGGTTGAAATCTGTCACACCTCAACCAGGAGCCCCCCTCCCAGCAATCTCACCCTGTGACATAGTGAGCCAGTGGTGCCACCGTGACAAAGCCAATGGCACAAGTGGGATCCGCCAATTGGATGAACAAATCAAAGACTTCACCTCGGTTTTTCAGGTGGATTTGTAAGGGAACACAACATTGAGGTTCCCCATGCCCATCCACCGGATGAATTCGTAGAATGAGGTCCAGCAAACTTTTGAAGTTGTTCCCCCACTGGACAGTAAAATGCATGAAGACCAAGAGCTGCAAAATGGGTTTCCATTGAGTCTGTGTTATATAGTGCTTGATGATGTCAACTGATGCCCTGTTTCAGGTCCAAGCACACCACGGAAGAATGCAAAACCAGAAAGGCTGATGCTGCATTTCAATGCATTTCACATGTTCAGGAGAGTAGTTGCTATCCAGACTCCATGTATTGATCTCAATTCCAGATCTATTCATCTAAGCCTATAGATTTTCCGGCTGCATGTCTTGTTGGTGAATCTATTGCACCTTCCCCGAGTTTTCCCCACATGTCCCAGAAATCTCATGTAAAGCAAGACTGATTTGCTAATAATAACACTTTCTGTGGTTGATGGACATAAGTCAACATATGTATCGAATGGCCTTGATTTTGGGACATCACTGGAATTTTGAAGCGTTGCTTCCTCCAATCCATACCATCTCCACCAACAGGCACATCAGACTGCAGGTTCAGGGACGTTGTTCCACTGCCAGGGCGTAGATGGCTGTCTCACGGGCATTGGTGTACATGAAGGAGCCTTGTTTCCTGCCGTGTGGATTTGCATTCCAGGGAAAGTTTTCTTGGGCTCTAAGGATGCAAACATACCTGTATACAAGTATGTCTTGCCCGAATAATAATGAATCATAAATCATAAAGTCCAAATCATGAAATGGTCATCTCGGGAGGCTTCCCTCACTAAACAAAACTAAACCGGTTCTTTTGGGGGGGTGAAGCCGGATGAAATTAAATACACAGCACTAACTCGCCCAGAAAGTGCCCAGTTTTTTTTTCTCCTGTACCTCAGGTAGCACTAGCATCACTAGCAGCCAAGTAAGAATCCTTTTGACAAACCAAGTCAGCATTACCACGGTCAACGCTTGAGTTTTTGGAAATGAGAGCATCCCTAAATAATTGCACCCTCAAACCATCCAAGAGCTACCTTTGTTGCACATCATGTTACTTTGAATTAGAAAAGGGGACCCTAAATAGAGGAATAGAATCAGAAGTTTCCAAGGGGGCACCACTGGGCACCAGTTCTCGGCAAATCTATGCAATGCAAACACCCATCCTAGCTGTGAATTCCTTGCCGGATACAACCGGCAGATATTTCTCTGGCTTATCAGTGACAACACGAACCCTGGATTGACAGCATCAAAGTGCAATAGAGTGAAATATGGGAAAATCCCACTAGAAAACAGTACAACTTAATTACAGTACCTGACCTACCATTTGGATCCATTTATAGGGTCACCTGACTTCTGCCCTGTGATTGCACGCCTTCCCGTCACCCCCAAACACCAACGCATCAGCCTCACCCCAGCATTGCCATCTAGAACTGTCTCCTCGGTTACCGAGGAACACATCAGGAAAAGCATGACATCTCCACAACCACTCTGTTCTTTCGAAACTGGCCCACTTCTGAACATCTATGTCTTACTTCACTACACCCAACCTAAACATGTCCATCATCCAACAGAAAATCCATCTCCCACCACTCTAATACACACAGCAACAAAAAACATCACCTCCAAGGGACACTCTTGGCATCTAACAACTCGGTGACCATTTTGCATTTCTTCCCTCGAGGTCCCACCTCAAGTTGGAGGATGACAGTTGGCAAAGGTCGTGGCGGCCAAGCTCCAAGCTCAGGATGGAGATGTTTCGGTGACGTTTCAGAACCCCAAAAGAAAAGACCCTTGAAATAAAATCGACCTCCTTCCTCCACCTTTCCCCGTTTTTGAAGCTGAATGCAATTGATTCCCATCTCGGCACATCCTCCCCCGACAAGATCATAACAGCCAAGTCTCAGAGCATTCACCCGAAGCAGTACTGAAGGTGGTGGTCACGGTCATGTTGGTTGCAGTGGAAATGGAACGTCCCATCAAACCTGGCAAATTTTGAAGGTAAAGACTGGATATAAAAATCATCCGTCATCCCTCGTCCCTCCCCTCCAAAACACAATATTACAGGCAAACTAGTTTGATTTGCAGATGACCTCCCAGTGAGCCACAACTTATTGTTTCTTTCAGATGACCCACTTGATTACACTTGATTCTCTAGGCAAAGACCATATCCAACAGTTTTCCAACCGGTATCTTCACGCCATTGCCCACCTGGACCTGCCATCTCATCCAACTTTTGCTTCAAAAAAATGGCCTAAGATCTTGCCAATTCCAAGGTGGGGACGATGCTTGTGGACAAATCTACCCAACATAGGATGGCCTTGAACTGTCAGCTAGAATCGATTCTACTGGAGACGAACCTTTCCCAAGCCGACATGACTCATCTCAAAGACTCACCCATCATCGCAGCTCACCTCGGACTCCATCCCTGCCACATCGGTGACCTGTTAAAAACCCACCCGGACAAGGCACCGAAGTGAGATTGCGCGAATCCACCGCTAGGGTGGACTCATCATCCCGCAGGCGTTCCGCCAAGATGAGGGCACAGTGGGCTGTTTCCAGCCTTGGCGTTGAAACACGTGGGGTGATCAGTTAGACTGGCATCTAGTCAGGCTGAGGGCATATCTTACCCCACTCAGTCAAACCCAACTGATTATGCAAGCACCTTCCCTTTGGAGAAATGAGATGGCTAAGAATGCTGGCAATGAGAACGCAAGCAAAACCACATCCCACTCTCAATTTTTGGATTTTTCGGTACAGCACCGTGTGTGTGTGTGTGTGTGGTCTGATATGTCTGATCAAATTTGACTTTCAGCAGCTGTTCGTCAGGTGCTTCGAAAAGCACCTGCTTGTCAATGATTTAACATCCTGTCAGCAGTATCATTTTGGTCACTTTCAAGGTCCCACTTGCTATCACGTGTCGGTGAAACTTACTCAGGATTCAACAATGATAGTTGCAGTTACATTTTTTTGCTATAGAAACTATTCTCTAAAGCCACTCCTTGAAGAATACCATACCAGATCTCTTCCAAAGCTAGCTTCAAAATATGTGAATATTCAAAAGTTCCCGCCCCACAATGTTGATCCAGTTGCAACAAGCCACGGAAGTTTAGTCATGTCCCATTTGTTGGTACTTTCGCCCTCATGCTGCTGCACAGTGATGCGGTGGAAGCTAGTACGTCCCGTCAGCTTCCTCGGTTCGGAGCTCGTGAATTCATGAGATCCACATGGTTTTGTGCCTAGGTGTAAAGCTGCATTTCACTTCTAAACATTCAACCGTGTTGAATACCTTTTTGGTTCCCATGTATTTTTGGGTTTCCCGAGGCTTTCCCTGAGGATTTTCCATGACATATATGCAACTTTAATGAGCTCACACGGTCCCACGTCATGGGGGGGGCGGGTCATCCAAGAGACAAATGTTGCTGGATCCATTCCTCTCGTTCCGAGGCGGGGGTCCTGTCGATGGGTAGGAAGTGAGGTCCCAAGCCCTAAACCCCAAATGGCTTGATCCTATATGACAGTACCAAAAGGGCATGCGATTTGAAGACCTTTTTTATATTTCGAATTCAGAATATATCTTTCCACCAAAACAACATCTGCCCGTTGGGGTCCAAATAATTATATAATACGTTGCAAATGTATCAGGATTGTGAAATTTTTTGGTGGCTCCTCAATTTATGTCATGAATCGTTTAGTGGTGATCATATACTATGCGCGTGTGAGTTATCGCAAACAAACTTGTTCACCGATCTGGGCAGATCAATCCGTCCTCCAGAATCTCCAATTTGCTATGGTTGTTCCATGTCGTTTTGTATTTGTTGCGTTCCATCATGTCCATGTTCACTAACACAAATACACAAACAAAACAAGTCAAAACTAAATATAAGAAGCAATTACAAGAACGAGCTTGAGAGCATGGGAACATCAGCATCTCAGCATCTTTTGTGATCACCACCGGCTCCTCGACAAGATGTGGACCGAACTGCCAGAGGTTACATGCACATCCTCAACGTGCCAGAAGCTCAACAAAACATGGACAAGAGGGCCACCTGTCCGTGAAGAATTCTCGGATTCCCTAAGTATTGCACTTTTGGACGTTTGGACGTTTGAGGCTGACGAAATCTGCAACCCCCTTCCCCTGGGGCATCCCCCACGATTGTGTCCAAGATCTCTGCAATGTCTCCAGCACCCGGGCAACCCAACCTAGTGTGAATAGGCCGTGGAAAACATAACTGTTTACTTGGCGATGATTGGATATCTATTTCATATATAAATCAAAATCAAAGGTAAATGCAGGAACTCGTGACAAGTTCCGCCTCACCAAGTTTCAAAACACTTGGAATGGGAAAAAACGATGAAAAAGGAATGATGTATGAAGGATGCGAGAGAATCTGCCTACAACTTTCCTCTGAAACTAAAAACCCTACTCCAAGAAGTGAGGGGTCTCAATTACTGTTGAAATCCATGAGGCAATTGGGTTGTGGCTCAAAATTTGGACAAAAACTGTGAACATCAATGGGCGCAACCAAACAGCTCCAAGCCAAAAGGAAAACGCCAACATTGACCAACCAATAAATGGGAGGCAGGTTCGATCTCTTTCCCAGGAGGTTGGTACACATTATTTGTACTACATAATTTACACTTACACAAATGATTCCAAAAACACCCCCCAAAAAAAAAAACTCTGCAATCAATGCATTGGTAGGAAAGGAATGGTCATCGACCGTCATCTTATGTCAAGGGTGGCTCTCAAGCACCACGGTTGCACGATGCCCTTTGTCAAATCTCAATTGTCATACCTTGCCATGACTTCTGTCTCTCACTCCAAAATCATGATGGTCTCCTCTATGCAAAAACGCCGAAGATTGGGAAGCAAGGAGACCTGATGCAATCCGTCAACCTCCTTACGCAAAGTCAAGTTCTGCAGGCTGTTTGGCAAGGTCACTCCCTCCAAGCTCTGGTTGAATTTGTAGCCAAACGTCAAGTTCTGTAGGCTGCTTGGCAGGGTCACTCCCTCCAAGCTCTGGTTGAAATTGTAGCCAAACGTCAACTTCTGCAGGCTGCTTGGCAAGGTCACTCCCTCCAAGCTCTGGTTGAATTGAGTGCCCATCGTCAATTTCTGTAGGCTGCTTGGCAAGGTCACTCCCTCCAAGCTCTGGTTGAATCGATCGCCAAACGTCAAGTTCTTTAGGCTGCTTGGCAAGGTCACTCCCTCCAAGCTCTTGTTGAATTGCTTACCGAACGTCAAGTTCTGTAGGCTGCTTGGCAAGGTCACTCCCTCCAAGCTCCGGTCGAAGTGAGTGCCCAACGTCAAGTTCTGAAGGCTGCTTGGCAAGGTCACTCTCTCCAAGCTCTGGTTAAAAACTCCGCAAAAGGTCAAGTTCTGCAGGCTGCTTGGCAAGGTCACTCCCTCCAAGCTCTCGTCGAATTCATAGCCAAACGTCAAGTTCTGCAGGCTTCTTGGCAAGGTCACTCCTTTCAAGCTGAATCCATCGCCAGACGGATTGATCTGCATGCCGTTCGGCAACATGCCGTTCGGCAAGGCGAGTCCGGACAAAAACTTGTTCAAGGTCGAATCTTTTTTCTCTTGCAGGATCAAGCTCCGAAGACTTGTTGGGAGATGAAAGAAGTACTCACCCTTGGTTTGCACTTCCAAACTGGTCACCCCTTCCAGAGCAAACTCTGCTTCTGGTGTGGGAAGTCCTTTAACAAAGCGCCAAGCAGAATACAAATCTGTCTGCATGTAAGTACAGAACAACGTGGCAGTCTTGCCGCCAATACCTTGCTGTTCTAGGCTTTCAGCAGGCACCAACTTTGCATCCATGTGATGCAATGCCATCTTGGCACCTGCTTTACCTGGAAGTTGTGTTGAAACCATCTGTCGCACTTCCCGTCCAAGCATTGACTTATCAACCTTCAAGGTGACTGCTTCACCTGTCATACAGAGCACCTGAAGCTCTATCATGTTGCTCGCATCGGCAGCGGCCATACCACCCAAACGCCCCAAGGCCTAAACTTGTGCCGGGTGGAGCCCCCGGGAGCGGAACTTTGGCCCCCGAGTCTGTCTAAGAAACCAAAAAATCACGCTGGTTCAACATGGCTGGGATTTTTTGTGTGATTCACAATAACTAAGAACAGTCATGTAGCGCATCAAAATTTTTACTGTCCTGGAAGAGGCGAGGTCTCCCCAATGTTTCCCCTTTGTTTGACTTTCAACTCATCTAATGAGTTGAAATCGTATCTATCTCGTATATACCACCTGGACAGTGGATGATGCCCGTGATGCCTGACGCCAGGAATCTATCTTCTACCGGTAACTACAGATTTCCCCACATTGTTGTAGTCCCATCAAAATGCCCTATACTACTCTATTCTCATGGATACCAGCTAAATCTTTTCACTTTCCTCCCATAAATCCACTAAATATATAAGTTCACCATCACTTTTTGTGGAGGCAGGTTCCACAAAAACCACTTCACCGTATCATCGAATCCAAGGGATTCAAATCCATGGGGATTCAGGTCCAAGTGACACCAGTACCACCTTGGCCCCATCGGCTGATGGCCCTAAACACAGCTGACCATCACTCTTGACCTTGCTGGGATAATTGGTCTCAAAGGATATAAGGGATTGCCGGGGAGGTCCTTCCTACATGTTTTGTATATGTGAAAAACAAAGAATATGTAGATATACAGAAATGCCTGTATGATGCAGGCTCTCCCTTTTTCACCCCATGCAAAAAATATACATAATGCTCAATTCTTTAGTATATTCGGGCTCCTCTGTTCACTTGCCACCGAAGGAACATCCCCAAAAATAGTGATGAACCATAATCATCAAGGGGAAAACTCACACACAGCAGAGAGTAGGTAGTATGTAGAGAATTTGGGAGAATTGCTCCTACAAGTGCACCTTTAAACGTATAAATATTAGACATACATATGTCAAATTATATTACATGCATGTACATCATAAATGTACGCATCTACAGATATAAGTCTGATAAGAACAGTACGGTAACGAAAACTGCACATATTCATACGTATGATTTTTTGTATATCATATGCAATCCGTATTTCTATTTGGAGATTGTCATCTTAAATAAAAGATTTACACATCTTCGGTGCCTTTTGAGTCTCCTCGTTTTTTGAGGTTCCAAGGATTCCACCAAATGCAGTTGAGATGCTAAGGATTCCACCAAGTGCATCTCACCCTTCGCTGCCACCTTGCTGGGATAGGGACCCTGCCCTTTGGGTGGCGCCATGCAGCGCCTTAAGGGACACAGATTGCCCACATTGGTTTTGAAGCATGGAAAATGAGGTTTATATAGTTGAAGGACAGGTTTTCCCATGGTATTTCCTATTATGTATCATGTATGTTTCATGTATTTTATGAATTTTCTCTTTCTGATGACTATATAACCATGGAAAATCATAAAGCAACAATGGCTATGACCCCCTAGTTGAGCGAAAATTCAGATTGTGCTGTGGTCATTTTGGCAAGATTCCCCACCGTTAGCTCACGATGCCAATAATGCAATATCATTCACCCATATATATATATATATATAAAAGCAATCAAAAACATGTATATGTTTGATATTCACCTAGTGAAAGTATGATAATGTAGATAGGCCGACAAAAAAATTACCAAACCAACCTTGTCACTGAATTTCAAGTTTGGAGCCAATCACCTCTCGTGACATCACAGGTTCCCAAGTCATGTTTCTGACCAAGCAGCTGTGCGCTGGCTGTTGTGGGTGCAATCAACACTAAAATGTCATCCGCCTAGCACCGGTTCAAGATCCGTGGGATGCTCAGAATCGATGGTGAGGATCCATAAGTGGAAAAATTCGCGACCTAAGGCCGCTTTCACATTTGATGATGATGATGATGATGATGATGATGATGATGATGATGATGATGATGATGATGATGATGATGATGATGATTCTCCTCTCCAATAATAACAATAATAATGAAAATAATTATTAATGACGATGATGTTTTGTTTTTTCTTCTTAGTTATGCCGACACTCTCACTCCCGCTCTCTCTCTCTCTCTCGCTCTCCATCGGTCCTTTTTCTTTCTGGAGACTACTATGCCTCTCATTGTCTTCTGACATTAAGTAGTGCTACTAATTGGCGTTGGTTCTTCTAGATTTCATGTATATACAATTACATACATATAAGAGATATATACATACACCAAAATATCTTCTTTTGTTCTATGGTTACCAATATTGCCATGATTCTTCTTGAAATAACCATGATATCAGTTTCCGTTGTTTATAGAATCCATCGGAATCTGGGGTTCATGTTGGCCTTGAGGCAATATTGACCATCCGGGATGATCGACTGGTGCACCCCAGAAGGTCGCACACCACCTGCATGCAACAAAAACTGCCAGAAAAGCAGATTTTCTCACAACGTTTTTTTGTGGAGAATTGTGAGAATTTCCGAAAAGTAAACAACGGAAGAACACCGGACCCACTTATATACTTTTCAAAGTTCCCCACTGTTTTCCGGGCTTGCTGGCAAGGGGCACACCACAGCATCAGGGAAGAAAGGTCCCACTTCCTTTCCAAGTCGGCGGAGTTGGGGAAGGAAGAACTGCAGAAATGATGTCCCATCGGTGTAGACATCTCTCAATCCCAGATAACTCATTTGGAGATGAGGTATTAATTGGTGCTATTTGATACGTTTCATTCATATTCTGGAAAACCATGAGCTAAGGATTCATTCGGAGGGCATCTTGAGCCGGACATCACTTGGTGATGAGAGTCACTTTAGATAATGCTCTTTCCTACAGTGTATGTATAACATCCACATGTACGTTGACAAATTCCAAAATGACCATGTAATTTACGTAAATGGTGAAACTCATTGTCATCACGGCCATCATCGTCGTCGTCACCGCTATCGTCATGCTCAAAAACCATAGTCATGATAACGAACATAATAATATTTATGATTAATAAACATTAAAAAGTCTAATACTAGTAATCATCACCACCACCACCACCATCATCATCAACAACAACAACAACGACGACGACGACGACGACGACGACGACGACGACGTCGACGACGACGACGTCGACGACGACGACGACCACAACCACAACCACAACCACAACCACAACAACAACAACAACAACAACAACAACAACAACAACAACAACAACAACAACAACAACAACATGTTTCTTATTATCAATTGGCAAATCGTCAATCCTCAACATCACTGGTTTGTGCTATCAATGAAAAATTACCGCACCAAGCGACTCGGAAAGGTAGGCCACACACCAGGGCTGGAGTAGGTACCTCACGACCGAGCTTTCGAAAAAGATATGTTTTTTATTCGCATCTCATGAGAATCGTTGGTTTATAAGGATTCCCATAATGGATAAACCATATGTCATGATCCCAACAAAAACTACTCAGCAATTTCTCAATAGTACATAATCCCCCAATTTCTCAGCAATTCCTGCAAAATACTGTGAGATGGACTAAAACTTTACCGAACAATCCAACAAATCGACCTGGCTCAAGTGCACGGGGTGTTGAGGATGCGATTGGACGATTGGACTCACAATCTTCACGAGTTAAGTACTGAAACTTAGCTCAGCTCATCAAATTGTGAAGTTTCACAATTAAGAGGTAGATTCAGCAGCCCTGCTGCTGTTCCCGAAAACATCCGTGCACCATATTTCACCAACCCAGATTTCTTTGAAACACGAGGGATCTCCATGGAATTCCCATTAGGTTCCCTATATTTCTAGTACAACACCGTTTGGATCCATTTGGGTTGAGGTCATTTTACCATGAAATCATTGTCCCATCTCCACAGATCTACCAAGGTACCAACTGAAGCTTTGCAGGTGGTACTTGTGATGCACTTTTGGCCGGAGCTGGTGGGGCAGCGCGCCCCACCGTAGGTGTCAGCAATTGTGATTTTCCCGAGATGCTTTGGGACTTGTTGGCGAACGAGGCGGATGTCATGCTCAAGAACCTCGGGAGCACGGTTGCAGGGTGAGATGGAATTTTGTGAGATGATAAGTCTCAAAACACAGGAATCATAAACCGGCACGGGATCAGCAGTGCAACAAGCCCACATTTAAAGACATGATATTGCAAAATTTCATGGAATTCTTCTAGCAATATTCTGGCTATCCCTGGTGATCCATCAAAAAAAATTGACATGTTGGAAGCAACGAAGACACGAAAAAAAACAGCCCCTAAGTTTCACACACAAAGCCAACCGACGGCACCAAAGCACGGAGGACCTCAAAAGATTTCAAGGTCTCACGGACCTCTATGTTTCAGGCAAATTTGAAGCAACATGGCACCGTCATTTTCATCAAGTGTATAAATATGAGTATATATATTTATATATATATGTATATATATATATATGATTATATATGGCACTAGAACTTGAAAAGTCCAAAAACCTTTTTTGACAATTTTGAGGTCCAGAAAATTCCAAGAAGGTATCTGGAGTCACCTGGGTGTCATGACGATTCGTGATGACTGTTTTGAATAAGAGACATGACATCCACTTTGATGGAACCAAATGTGAAGGAAAAGAAGACGTGAGATGTGACTACCCAAGTAGTAAGTAGCAAGCAGTTGTTTCATGACTTTCGAGTCTCCTGAAAACGGACGAGAATGATACCAGTGCCCCCCACCTACCAGTGCCTCCGAACACGAGCACAGGGAAGAATCCCATTTACACAGGGTTGCTTACATCAGGGTGAAGGTTTTGCGAAAGTCAAAAGTAGATAGCACAACTGCCAATCAAGTCCTTTACTACGGGGCCATTGTAAACCAATACAATCGCCATCGCCAAGTGTCCATGATGCGATTCACCACTTTTCTGGCGACCTGGGTGGCTGTCAATTAGAAGCGGAAGGGTGGATACCGCTGGACACCACTGGTTGTATCATCCAGTGGTTGTCATTGGTGGTTCATGTTGGTGGTTATGTGTCCTTTTTCAGGATTCAATCTGCCATGAAAAAGGGAGTATTACTTGGAGATTTGCCTAGAATACTCCTATCGCGAAACCTGAACCACCAATAAACTATTGGTTGTTTGTTCTCCAAATGTCTCTTATATGAAGCCTTCAAGATTTTAGCAATTTTTCCGGGAGGAAAGCCAACCTCCCAAGGAATGATCACTCCAACCCCAAACGAACCAACCTGGCAACTCTACCCCAACCCATGGAGACAAAACCCCCATCAGAAGCCAGGTTGCAATGCCATGAGATTCTGGTAGAATGGTTTTTACCGTGCGAAGGCTTTGCTCTTGACACACTTCCTCAGCTCAGGTCATTCCGTAGTGATTCCGTCGTTCATTCCCCTCCAACTAATTTTTCGGCCAAGAAAGACATGATTCCCCAAACATTCATCCTGCTCAAAGTATCTCCAATTGACTTTGTTTCACCGACCTGGAAGTACTTTTTGAAATGAATCCTCATAGGACCTAACATTGCATTGCATACTAAAACATGACCTTTTTCATCCTTTTTTGTGGGGCTTGATTCCATGGCATCACCAAACAAATGAGACCAAGAGTCGACCCAAACATCGCCATTCATTGGTGAATCTTTGGGCATTGCAGCCAAGGCCAACCTGAAAAAAGAAAGAAAAAATGGCTGAAATCACCCATGCTGGCATGCGGTTGGATGGTAGGCTGTCTGCTGTATTTTTGCTGGATTTGCTGCTTAATCCTTGCCTTAACTTCGAAATGATCTCATGCAAACATGATGCCATATACTGTAACCTATTACTTCCCCATCAATATCACATCATTCCAAGCGATGTCACTCTCACTGAGGCCACCCTTCGCATATCTTCTGTCAATCCAAGTAGCAAGGATGAGATGGCTTTCAGGTCTGATAGATGCCCATTCTCCTAGGCAAATGAAGGGCAACTAGTTGCACCAGTTAAGACTTCAGTATGGCAGGAGGTTAGCCAAGGTGGAGGACAAATCACCCAGTTGGGTCCGGTTGCATGAAGGGACCATTGGACTTACCCCTCCTAACTTTCCCCATCATCCCATCTCTGCCACGCATCTGATGTCCGCGCCACTAAGATGTCGCGTGCGTTGGGTGCGCTGACGGCCAGCAACTCGCTGACATCGGTGGGGTTGCCTTGCTTGTAACCTGCAGGCTGTTGGTGGTCTGTTTTTTTGATCACGCCAAATGACGTGTTAGACTGGACAAGTGACCAACAATGGCACTGGTATCTGTTGGAAGTCGCATAATAGCGATAAAATTATAGAAAATTCATGTGCATGGCAGTGGGCCCACTGCTTGGCGTATGCCGCGTATGTCGAACACTGTGGGAAGAAATGGCAGCCCTACTTCATGGCTGAAAACAATGCATTGTGAAAGTACCGTATGAAATAATTTGCCATTGTATCATTTGACACTGCATCATTGGAAATAAGGTAAGATAACACAACAGTTATACATGATAATGATATGATATATTACATCTCAAACTCTCAAACAATATGGTCTACAAAAATATACCAAACGTGTTAGATAAAATACTGTACGATTCTCAAATCCACTATGATAAAACATGTGGCAAATAGCTGCTTGCTTGTCACCTAGAAGCTATGAAGTCCTGAAGCCCGCAAAAAAGAAGCTGAAGCTGATTGAGCCTATGATTCCACACTAGGATGTGTGGCACTTTGTGGCATATGTCGTTGTAGCACTTGCTGCATCCATCCAGATTCATCAGGGATTTCTCACATTTTCTGTGGTCATTTTGTAACCTACATCCATCTACAGCCACTCTCCTACACCATGGCCGGGTCACAAACAATGGGGAAGAACAACGTGGTGAGACGCGTGAGCAATGGATCTGCAAGACAATGTACTTGCACCTAGCACCAGAAAGCCATGGAAGAGGAAAAGGGCAACCAGTCTCTACTAGTGGTTCCATTGTTTTAGTGTGGCTTTTTCAGGTGTAGTAAAATCCTCCTCCCTGAAATTACTATGGCCCCAGAAAACAGGCCATTCCAAAAGAGAAATCATCTTTCAACTTTCAACCATTGATTTTCAGGGGCTACATTAGTTTGAGCAAGGGTGTGTTAGACGGTCCGTTGTTCTTGACATTTTGGGGAAGTATGGGGGAAGTTACTCCTCATTCACATTTATATACATGTGCTTGGGGCATGGAAGGATACACCTTTTCGACCCTTTTCATTCCTGCACCTCATCAGTCATTTGCTGCGTTGGCATATCCGCCAGGATCACGATCTGACGCCTGAACATCAGCAATGGTGAGGGGCCTTCAGGCGAGTGAGAAAAATTCACTCTCGACAAATTTCCCATCAAATTTTCCACACCTAGAGGGGGGATTTCGGTTTAATACAAATAAGCACGATCTATTTAACTAACCTTTTCTTTTCAGATCGCCTGCGACGGCAGCCACAACAACCAGGAGGTCGTGGTGCTGATGCGATAGAGGTTAATCTCGGATTGGAGATCGCTGGTTTATGGTTACGCTTATGGCCTTATATAATGCCCCGTTCTTCAAAATCCCTGTAATGGCTGGTCTAGAAAAAATGCAAACACAATGAACCACCAATGAAGCATGAGATTGCTGCAATAGAGAACAGTAATGCTCTTCTTACATATGAATATCTTCCAAGCTGTGTACTGTATCAAGCATATCTATTTTTTTGAAAAAAAAAACAATTATCAATGGCATTTTGTACCGTATGTTTGTAAAGTCCCCTTGGCTTTCCAGTAGGTGATATGGATATTCATTCCTGTTTAGTGATCGGCTATGTAGTACGCTCTCCCAATTCAACATGACAATAGAAAATTACTACTTTCAACAGGAAAGGCATTATGAGTGTATACTTGTGTATACACACATGTACACAAACCCTTACAAATGCGAGATATTCCATCATCGTCTCAATTTACAACACAGCGTCCATCATGATGTTCACATAAATAGGACCTTCAAATGCATCAGGATCATGAGTCTGAGATCTCACTGGAGAATCCAGGACCTCTTTTTCTAAGACCTCTTTGTTTTCAGCCGATCCAAGAAGCAATTCATCGATCAGCAGAAGCGTTTTGTCCCCCCAACCCAGAATGAGCCAATGCCCTTGTGCCCGAACGCTGCTGAATTGAGTCCGCAAATCCTGGGCCACTTGCGCGTCTTTTTTGTGAAGGGATGCAGTTATACCAAGCACACCAGAACTGTTGGTAACAGATCTGACCTGAGCATAATATGCTCAGGTGCAATTGAAACAGACTGAATATGACTGAATTGGATACAGAATGTGAGTTCACGAGATTTTTTGTCTGTTTCTCCACTTTGCCCACATGTTTCCACTGAATATCCCCCCCTATCTCTTGGCTGAGTTTCATTCAAAAAGTCACGGATCAAGTCCACCACCATTCCCAGCAGGGTGAGGAAGTAGACAAAACCCACCTGAGCTGCCCAGAGAAATCCCGTCGCCAGTGGTGAAAACCGTGATGGTTTTTATCTTGAACCTGGCGAATGCATATCCAATCATGCGTGAATTCTAGGTGATGAATGGAAAACATAGCAAAATGATGCAAAAAAGTTGACGGGTAAAACAACTGAAAAAAAAAAACAAAACAAATGCAAAACACATCAGCACCCGGATTTTCAGGGAGAAGTCATGAGCACCTCAACATTAGTTCTAGAAAAAAAAACTCCACTTCTTGCTGCCAAACATCCAGTGAGATGACCTCAATTCAGGTCGACAGCGGAAGCCAGAAACTTGGTACATGCCTAACTGGCTTGTAGTACTTTCAGAACGTGCGCATATTATTGCATTAATGACATGATTATATCAAATTGTAGAATTATATTCACATTTTGAAATCTTCCACTTCCTCACCCTTGATCCAAATAAACTTCCATATGTGGCCACCAAATCCCAACATCAAGGACTTCATCAAGGACAGGTCGTTTTTTTTCTAACCATCCAACCACCGAGGGGCTGCGCACACAAACTTAATGGTGTTCCGTTCCGTGGCTGGAAGGCCCGTTTGCGTGCCAATGTCCACCAGCAGTGTATAACCTCGGCCACGGAAGGGACTTCCAGGGCCGAAAAAAAACTCGATTTTTTGGAGTTCTACCATTCTAAGTTTGCCAAATGACATTGACACAAAGCACCAATGTCATTCAAGTTATCTAAGTAGTCCAAACATTTTAAAAGGTTGTGTTGTGCTTTGGTTGAAAGAATCAAGAATCCTCATCAAAAAGAAAGATATCTTCTTTGATTTGATGTCCACTGCGGAAAAGCTAGAGGAATAAGGCGAATGTTCTCACATTATAACCTCGAAGGCGAGGCTTGTCGCCACCTTCATCTTAGGTCATTCCAACACCACCCGTTTGGGCTCGTTCAATGACCAGCCACTGATCCACCAGCTGTCGTTCAACGAGGTGCTAAACCTTAGGAAATGAGCCTATTCAAAAGAAATGATCAGGGATGTCAACCAACAAAAGGCTTAACAGGGCTTAAGTGGCTTACACTATTGCATGAAAAATTACATCTCGCTCAATCATTCGGAAAAACAAAAACAAAAGTATTTCACTGAACCTCAGCAAATTGAAATGTTTAATTACAAAATTGCTATCGATGGGATGAGGTCGGGAGATCGATCGAATTGAATTCAGCCAGAATTCAATAATCTAATAATGATTCCGATAGTAAAAATAATATCGTGATAAATAATACCTGTATATACACAATATATAATGCTCAACTAAGGGAATGGAAAACAATGCATATGTATTGCAAATACACTTTCATATGCACGGAGCATGTGTGCACACAGATATGTAGAGAGAGAGAGAGTAAGTCGTATGCTCCTCTATGAATCGCCATGCACATACCTGTGACACCTCTTGAATTGAAAAGCGTTGATGTCCGTTCCGGGTTGATCTGATCAGCGGAGTGCAGGCCGATCAGAAATGGAATTGAATCTCTAATTGGATATCCAACACGGGCCATGAAATCCTTCAAGATGTTGCAAGGTCTATATACATCATGTAGCATGAAAAAATCAATAACCATCGCTAGAGAGGAGCTAAGAAATACAAGAAAAAGACTCTTCTGTTTTGAAGGCCCCTTCTTTTTTTCCAATCCAACCTTTCCATAATAATCATTTAGGAATCTTTTAGACTTTCTTAGCAACAACAAACAAAACACCTTGTCCCAAAAATGCCGTGAATTTCACCAGCTTCCAAGGGATTTCCCAATGCTAAGTGACTCATCATTGCCACCGGAGGCAATCCATACCACCTCAATGACCCCAGTCAAATCGGTCAATGTAGGTTATGGGCTCACTATGTGGAACTGGGCTCACTATGGCTTCCATACTAGTAATTATGCAAAAAAATGAGCTTTAGATGGATGGATGATGATGATGATGATGATGATGATGATGATGATGATGATGATGATGATGATGATGATGATGATGATGATGATGATGATGATGATGATGATGATGATGATGCTGATGCTACTTGTAAGTAATTAAGTGGAGCTAAGTATTCATTTCTCATACGATGTTATATGAGGTGCCGCCAAATATTGGGGGTGCCCGAAAGTTGGCACAAGTTGTGGTTTGCCCATTCTGCACTGGGAGACTACTTCCAGGAACGCAAATTTTGAAGGAACCTCATTGACTCCATATGCTAATTATGGAAATGATTGACAGGTGTAAGATTTGAATTTCAGTTTTTGCAGGTTTCCCTAGATTGAGCAAATGCCGCTCCGCCCTCTTAAAGGGAGTCTGCCGAGATGTTCATAGCCAAAGTGACCTACATGGTGAATTCTTGGAGTTTCAAGTTGCATGTCAAAAATATCCCAGCCCTGCCACCGGTAATCCCCAAATGTCACCAACCAACCAACCAACAGGGCACAGTTCCAGCACACTGCAGGAACAAGAAGACGCAGCAGATTAAGATCCATTGACCCGAGGTTGTGCCTATAACCTCGGCTCCAACCAATTGTGGTAGTTAAGGTCTCTAACTCACCGCAATCATCTCATGCAATCATGGAAAATGGCTGATTAGGATATCTCAAAATGGATCTAGCACACTAAACTACATTTCCAACAATTCGCCCCTTCTCCAACAAGAACTCCTCAACCATGTGAGCAGTTCTACATTTCTACATGTCTCTTTCCAACAGAATGCCTACCTGGCAGAAAACAATGGACCCCACCAGCTGAGTTGTCGCACATGAAGATGCGTTCCCCTGGCGCGTGTCATAGGAAGCTTTTTGGAACGTACGTGGAAGCCATTAGCCACACGTTCCCCAAAAAAGAACCGCCATGAGTACCAATGACCCAAGACCCAAATTTTTCAAGACTGATATAGCATAAACATGTATGCAATAGTTACAGTTACAAACCATTTTTTGAACTATTCTTATATATTACCGTATATTAATATGTATAAATATATATATAGTAAATAGTGCAAACATGTGCAAACACCAACTGAGGCCACTGTGGTCAAATATAATTAATGATGTTGATTCTGGTCACTCCAATGTCACCAAAATTCACCAAATGCATCCCTTGCCTGACTAACGACGAGAGGAGCAACAAGGACATCATGATGAAGACATCACGGACCCACCCGTGCCGGTGGGTTGACCGCGTCCAACATGGTCCAGCCGCCACAGGCAAGATGACAATACAACGATGTTGGTTGAGAAAACTGATAAGATGAATATAAGGCGTATATAGCTGTCAGATCCAATGAGCACTTTGCATCTAAAAGGACATGTTGATGTACAAACAGCACTTCTGTATACTTATATTTGCATGTCCTTGTTGATTGGATGGTGCTTTGGTGGGCTGGTCCTCTATGTCTTAAGCTGCCATGTGAAACACCCCCATGGCATCATCGTCTTCGGGCCCCCTTCAGGGCTGCCCATTACAGCCGCTAATGCTGCGTTCTAGCATGGAGCAGTGCCATCCTGCCAGGGCCGATCAACGCCTATGGAGATTCGCAATCAAAACATCGACACAAAGGGGTAGAGCTATTTCACCTGCACATGATACGCGTCGGTATCTCGTATCCAATGCCACAGGTTCATAATGATGCATAATGATGCTTATTCAGAATGTGCCGAAACAAACATCCAACCATATCGCTTGCCCACGGGTGACAGAGACTCTATGACTCAGTATGATCTATTGTGATTGATGGCTTTCATCTAGATCGGCTTGGCATCATAATTTCTCAGCAAATTCCGGGCATCCGCGTCCACTCAACTGTACAGTCCCAAGCTTGGTCATGCATCAACTGTGGCTATTGGTACCTCCTTGGACTGGCTTATGTGCCATCTTCCAGCTGACATTGAATTCACCGATATGGCTCAAACCTTTGCCACACCACCACAAAAACATGCCGGGGCATGAAGTTGTCCAGTAACGACACTATAGCCAAATATATGCAAATAAATATAACTATGTATAAGTAGACAGACTTTATATAGACATATATGTATATATGTGTATTTTCAAGTGACAACTAGAAGTGACAACTAGATACACATGGGGCACAAATGTTTCTGGACAACTTCGGTAATGATCTCAGATGAGCTGGATCAAATCAGATTTGGGTGCTAAACACAAGTTCGAATTTATCAGATCTACCAAGTGGCAACAGTAAAGGCTTCACTTGGGAGAAAGGAAAACAATGCTTCACTGTTTCACATGCAGTAGAACATCTCAGCACCACAGGAAGGGCTGTGAGACCAATGACGACCCAATCGAAGTTGCCTGACCATGGTCAAAGAAAAAAATGTAATTGTTGAACATTAAACAAGTGGTACAGGACACATCTCACATCTCACATCTCACATCTTGCATCTTGCATGTTGCATGTTGCATGTTGCATGTTGCATGTTGCATGTTGTTGTTGTTGTTGTTGTTGTTGTTGTTGTTGTTGTTGTTGTTGTTGTTGCAAAAACGAACCCATATCACCACATCTCCATGACCATCACACCACCAGTTCACTTCGCCTCGGCCGCCTTCGCCTTCTTCTTCTCACCGTCACCTGGTAGCAGTGGAAGTAGTGATGCCGAGTTAGCAGATTGAAACACATTCAATGCTGCAGAAGCATTGATGTGTGGAAATGTACTGTACGTGTTTTGTTTGTTGTTTGTTTGGGTTTGATTCGCAAATTCATCAATGATCAGAAAAGAAAGTATAGACTCAGAATCAACAGTAGAATCTTAAAGTGTGTTTGTTTTATAGGCGCATACAACAAAAGTCATATATTTAACCGTATATCTGTAGACCAGTAAGTATATTGAAATATATTGCGAACAGGTCTCACTCACTCGGCCTGAACCACCAAAAGAAGATTCCAACAGTTTCATCATGGAATCAAAGTCCATCCTCAAATGGATTGGGTTCCTTGAATGCTCAAAGGTTGAATCTCAAGAAAGGCAGAAGTCGCACACTATTTCCATCCAAAGTTTCAAGCCAAACACACATCTCTGCCCTGTCCCCCGGATGCACCTCCTTTGCTACGGGCAGGCGTTGCCACACTCCTAAGATACACCAGGCAGATATTTTGACCTACTGCAAAGCAAAAAAAAACAGACACCATCATCCCATACTGGATAGCTGCATAGGACTACATTGGCATATCCAGAAAGTGATACAAGGCGAAGACACACCGTTTTTTCTTCAATTGATTGCTAGTGATACTTCAAACAAGATACCTCAGATGTTCAAATGCTACGCATGGCTATGCTATACTGGATCTGCAAAAGTGGGTTTTGTTTCAGTTGGTATCAACAAAAATGATGCGCCCCACCTCTTTCGCCTGGGCTTTGAATTCATCTCACCTGGCGAAAGTTGGTCACGTTGGCAAGCTCTATGCAAACAACCGGATTTTTGGCTGAAAAAATCCATTGGATGTTCTTCTCACTAAAGATTCGCTCTTGTGACTTTTGAGTATACAGTATACAGTACAAAACCCATTTGGAATTGCAGGGGGGAACCAGTTGACTAACCCCATTGATTCTATTGCAACTGTCTCCACCGCAGTGGGGCGGAAAACTGAGAAAGATGATGCAAGCAGAAAACAAGGGGTGCTCTCAAGTCACAAGGTATGACAAAAATTATATCAAAATATCATGATCATACGATATCATAATATATGAGTACAGGGATAATATCTAGAATGATAACCTCACTGTAGTCA
Source organism: Breviolum minutum Mf 1.05b.01 (assembly GCA_000507305.1). NCBI lineage: Eukaryota > Dinophyceae > Suessiales > Symbiodiniaceae > Breviolum > Breviolum minutum. The sequence continues at coordinate 121,250 of DF239908.1, read as the reverse complement.
GGCTTCATCTTTGTCTCCTCCTCCTTCATCTTTTTTCACCCAAAAAAAGTAATAAAACAATCAATCCGATCAATCGGTGTTGCACATCCACTTCTCCACCATCTCCCGAGTTTTTACACATCACTTCGCCTACCATCTCGTCGCCAGCGATTTGAATTTGGGCCTCGCATGGTTCGCATTCATTTGTTCACCCATGTCTTCACATGTCTTTTGCATTTACCCTAAGCTGAATGCTGATATGTTTCATAATTTTTGAGTTGTTGATCTTTGTATATCTTTGCTGTATGTTTCTGTCGAACCATCGACGTCTCAGATTGAAGTTGTCTTAGCAAAGGAAGACTGTTCATCACATCTCTGACACTTCCCAACATCTCCCCAAAAAATAAAAGAATCTCAGGTGTTCTGGTTCCACTGGTCATCACCATGCACGAAATAGACTCATGAAATCCGCGTCCCCAGGTCGCAGTCCATACCTGCAGGGATGTCTCTTGCAGATGCGACCTGCGTGCATGTTTTGCTGTCAGGTGGATCTTGTTTGGGAAATTGTTATGTCATTGGCATATTCCAAAATCATAGGTCCCCAACATACCTGCTGTTCATTCCATCCAAGGATTGGTATTTACAAAGAATTGGGATGTGTTCAGATCTCCCAGTGTCATGAAGGGATATGAAGGGTCCGACTGACAATGCCTCAGAAATGCCTCGATTTGGGGGAAAATGGAAAGATCATCTTACATACCCGTGTTCATTACTACATAAAACAAGAGCCTATTAGATGAGCTTCCGGTTTGCCGTTTGCCAAAGAGAGGCGTTACATCTTTCGTTCCTTTTATTGGATGATAAGATTCACCCCACTAAAAACATGCCACAAAATCTCCCACGGTTCTCGGCCTCTCTCCATTGCCTTGGGCCTCCTCGCTGGTATTGGCTGGTAATGCCATGACTTCCCACAGCAACAAACAACTTCAACCGATCGGAAGTAGAATCTCATGATCCTCCTCAACAGTTTCTAGGCTGAAGCTATAGCGGCAAAGTTCCATAAATATGTGCGGTGCTGCCCTTGAATGAGGCCCTTGGCGTAATGCCATATTGCAACGATGGGTGATGCCAGCTGATGCCAGGTGATGGCAGGTGATATTCCAGCACTGCATGCTCTGACAAAAATGGACAAATACAACATTCAAAATTGCATTGTATGCAAAATCACAGAAGTGACCCATGGTTAATGACTGTTCATGAACATGTTCCCATAAAAGCCACCGAATGTTTCGGAATGGTCCTGAATCCTTGTGCTCTGGGCTGCCTGCGGCTCCTGCTGCATGCCCAAGTGATCATTGTTCAAGCTCCTCTCACAGCTCAACTAGTCGTCAGGGGAAAGAGGAAGTCTGGACCGTGTCGGGTGGTAGACGTTTCCCATCGTGATACTTGATCATCTTCCATCATTTTCCCAAATTTTCATTGTTGATTTGTAAATCATCCCCTCTCCATCTGATGAAGAATATGTATCACCTAAAAATCCCCAATCATTCCCAAGCTCCTGAAAGCCACAAATGGCATCTTTGGATCAAGCCCCGGAGAATGAGGGGTTGCTGCTGTTGGCATTGTGGCTATTGGCCCTGTTGCTACCACTGGTGTCACGGCTGCCATTGGTGCCGTTGGTGCTTGTGTCCAGACAGGAACGTGCGGCGGGATCTGTGCGCCATGTGCCGCAGGCTGGCTCGGGGGCCAAGGAGGCCTTGGCTGCCAGTAGGATGAGGATGATGAGGATGACATGGAAGCGCCAGGAACCCAAAAAAAACAGCATTCAAACAGCCATAGAATCCTGCACCCCTCTATGCGACTTACACCCATTGATCCGCAGTTTCAAACCCTTTCAAGCTGGTGATCAATCGTTACCTGTGTTATCTTGCTCCAAGTCAGTATGTCTCTCTCTGTCTCTCTTTCTGTAGAATATGTCAAAACGATATACAATGATTTAAAACGACAGATGTAAACCTATTTGTCCCTGTAATCATCATTGTCTTAACTCTTAACTAGACGTCACAGTTGCAACCTATGGACAAATCCCTGTTCAACTCCTCCGCCAACGACATCGTCCCTGAATTCTGGACATCCTTCGGCATCTCCTCGAAAGTGTGGCGGCAGGTTCAAATTGGCAGAATTGACCAATTGACCAACCCATGGTATCATGGTTGATGCCCATTTTCCCATAAAGCCACCGAATGTTTCGGAATGGTCCTGAATCCTTGTGCTCTGGGCTGCCTGCGGCTCCTGCTGCATGCCAAACTGGTCATTGTTCAGGCTCCTCTCACAGCTCAACTGAATCGTCAGCGTGTGGACTGCATCAGGTGGTAGACGTTTCCCATGGTGATACTTGATCGTCTTCCATCATATTCCCAGATTCTGATTGCTGATTTGTTGATCATCCCGATCCCCTGTGCACCACCCAAAAAATATCTAAAAATCCCCAATCCCAAGCTCCTGAAAGCCACAAATGGCATCTTTGTATCCAGCCCAGGAGAAATAGGCGTTGGTGCTGTCGGCGTTGGTGCTGTCGGCGTTGTGGCTATCGGCCTTGTTGCTACCACTGGTGTCGCGGGTGCCGTTGGTGCCGGTGGTGCTGGTGTCCAGACAGGAACCTGCGGCGGGATCTGTGGACATCCGCCAAATGCTGCAGCCTGGCTTGGGGGCCAAGGAGGCCTCGGCTGCCAATGTAGAAAAGTGCTTTCCAATGTAAACCTGTTTTCCTTGCAATTAATTGTCTTCACTAATCTTAACATAAGTCTATGCCTATGTTCCGGACTTGTCATGTGGAACTGTTGATGATGTCTTCTCTGAAGACGTCAAAGTTGCAACCAATTCACAAATCCCTGTTCAACTGCTCCGCTAACGACGTGGTTGTTGGCGGCGTCTTTCCCAGAGGTGGATTCTTCCCGTTGTTCTGCGTCTCCTGCCAAGCACTGAAGCAATGCCTGGAGGTGATCTCAAGACACCTTGTTGTATGAAAATCAGTACCCCCCAAACTTCCGGTCATAGAGTCATAGGGCGTCAACCAGGACAGTCATCATGATGATGATGATGATGATGATGATGATGATGATGATGATGATGATGATGATGATGATGATGACTTTGATGACGATGCTGCTCTGCACATAGGCATTTGCAATTGTTGAGTTTCCATCGTTGCAAGGCCCAAGAAAAACCACACAACCCATACAGCTGTAAATTCGGCAAATAGACTTCCAAACAAAAACCTCCAACATTCATCTAACCTCTTCTCCAAGAATATATCTACCCAAATCATAAGGAATACAACTTGCATCATACATTTTTTGCATCCAAAAAATTCCTACAACTTCTGGCACCTCCATCTTGGTCTCAGCCGGATCCTTGCGGCTCACCAAGTGTACACCTAACCTTGGAAATGGTTGGCTGTGCTGATCACAGGTGAGCTGATGTGATGTGATGGATGTCCTCATCTTGAGTGATGCTGTTGTTGATTTTATCTGCCAAAAAAAAACTGTAAAATACAAGCGTTTCCTTTGTGAGGGCCCTATGGCTTTCGTAGTTAAAGTTTATATTTAAATATCTCTCTGCAGGTGCCCTGGCACCTGTGAGCCGAATTTGTCTGGAAAGTCATGGCTATCATCGAACTTGCCACGCTATCTGTGCTTCAATGTCTTCATCTGAAGCCATTTGAATTCCCAGCTTTGACCGAATCCCTCATGTCCATTCAGCCAAAGGTGCAAAGCATTCTGCAGTTCCTAAGCGAAAAAGCATGGATAAGCTCGAGCTATGAGATTAGCGCGCCCTTTGTGATAGCCAGATAGATAGAACATGATGCAAAAGAGTTGGATATGATGTGTGCAATTCTTCGTTTTTGTGATGCTGTTAAATCATCTCACTCTGAAAACCTTTTTAGAAAATGCACAATGAATGACGCACCAGTTGTCAGCACACCAGATTTTCTGGGAGGGGGCCGTCCATTCAAAATGCAGACAGGTTCAAATCAACCCGTAGGGACACTTATTTATGAGGAAATATCACCACTGACTAAGCCCAAGGTCTGACCGTTCCTTGAACTGCCTTTACTGAAAAGGGCTTGCTCTGATATCCAAGGTGCATAGTTTGCTTATTTTATTATTTTCTAAATAGTGTCACATATACGTTGGGACTTTGAAAAAATCTATATGTGTGTGTATCGGATTTTGTGTAGGAAGTACCTGCGTGTATGTATACATGTATATAGACACGTCCGCAAATATATATATATATATATGTGTGTGTGCAGTACATACATAAATATACATATATATATATATCTACTGTAGACGTCGCGTATATTATTGAAAATATATTATATATATATTCTCTTCTATTAACTCACATCTACAACGGAAAAAAAAAAAACGTCTCAGTAGGCTCACTGTCATCTTTCACCAAGTTGCTGGTGCTTCCAGCAAGGCCCCTTCCGGTGATCCAGTACCACATCTTGGACCAAAAGCCGACTCCATTGGCATATGACTGGGTAAGCCATTTTGGTCATAGCCCTGGCACAACATCCCGTTGCCTTTCCAATATCCACGTGAGTTTGGAGTATGAAAATGTATGTTTGCTAAGGTCAATTTAGACACACTTCCAGTGATTCAAGAGGTGACTCATAATGAACTAATGAAGTCAATGAGAGTTTAGGAGTTGGGGACATCTACTTAGACCAAGGGCTACTCTAACGAAAACATTATCCAGGATCTTTGTTGAACCTGCTAGTAACTTTGGAAGCATCCAAAGGTTGAATATTGTGCAAGATGATCCTTCAACAATTCTAAATGCAAAGATTGCGCGAGAGACAGTATGTAAATGTACACATCTTGCAAGTATATAAGCAAGTATGTCAGCCAAAAATTTTCTGCTACGGTCAATCATCCATCATCTATTCATGTCTATCTAAAAAGATCTTACACTTATTATGTATAAATATGTAAATCTAAAGATATGTATAGTAAATACACTTTTCTGCTCATTTCTGTGCCTTGCTGATCATTGCATGTTTTTCTATTTCCAGCCATTCCCCCCCCACCTCCAGGGCAAAAACCCGACGAAGTTCATCCCAAGAAAGCCTCCGCGAACAGGGGCGAAACGGGTTGGATGAGGATGTCACCATTGACCCACCTGGCAGCACCAGCTGAATCCATGTCTTGCCCATCTACAGTGATATGAGCTAAGTCCTGGTGCAAGCAAAACATGCAGGAAGATTTCAAAAACCACTGGGTTTTTTTTCCATGTTTTTTGTTGGATGAATCTGATTTACCAACTCTCAAGTTCTTGAAACTCTCCGACGTTTTGGGACGATTCCTCCTACCTGAAAATAGCTGGATCCTTTCGGGGGGTGTCAGAGGTCGCTCCGAGTGGGCTGGATATACTGAAACATGAAATACCTTGGTCAAGAGAAAGGATGAAGATATCTGAAGAACCTCTGCGAGCTGAATTACCATTCAGGCTCAGACGTTGTGCTGCTGCCAGCTGAGTATTCACTGCAATGACCCGATCGACCGATTCTTGCCGATTGATTGATTGATTGATTGATTGATTGATTGATTGATTGATTGATTGACTGACTGCTCCTAACAAAAACCTCATTGGCTGATCACAGCGGCAACACTCTATGCAAAGTGCATTCCTTGACTTTATATATCACCTTCCTGATCTGACAGATCCCTTTTAATGCTACAATCGTTACTGGTGATATCAAAAATGCCCGCCCTGGGCTTAAAAGGACCCAAGTTTAATGAGATTTCCATGGTTTTCCGTCAATGTTTTCCACCTCGGTTTCCATATTTCCCTCCCAAAACGGCTCCGTCTTCACTTGTTGCCGCTGACAAATCTTCTCCTGGCGCCAAGCATCCTATATTATATACATGTTGATACATCACCTAATTATATACTCTGAAACAAAAGTGGAGTTGGTGGTTTCAATTGAACATCTTCCCTCCACGATCCTGCCACAAACTCTTCCCCCCCACCATTTTTTAAAGCGGACTTACCAACAACACACACCTTTTAAGTCATTCCAAATCAACCAAAAAATCACGTTGATTTCATCCTACCCTGCTCAACAAGTTACATGTCATCTGGCTGTGCATCTCCTTCCATCCACCCTTCCTGCTATCCAATTGTTGGGCTCCTCCAAGGTACCGGCAAGGACAAAACGATAGATGAAACAGGGCTTCGTCTGCCCCTCGCGCCAAATCCGAGCCATGGCCTGGTGATGTTACGATGGGTTGGAAAACGATGGTTGGAAACTTTCAAAAAAAAATCTCACCAATTTGATATGGTAAACATGTAGAAAGTAGAAAGATAACCTCACTATCCCAACTGGTACCGAGTTTTTCTTTAACTTTCTGCATGTGGCAAGCGCTATGATGCATTTTGTTGTGGGGAGTCTCCAGCTGCAGTCAGGGACAAGCTTGCTCTAAAGGTATGGTATTCAGGTATTCATATGATTGATCTTCAAATTCCATCCAAACATCCAAGCCTCTAAGGCCCAATCTCACTTCAAATTTTGGTACTACCATGTACTGCAAAAAACTTGGCAATGTAACCCCTCAGCCTACCAAACATCCACTGTCCCAGCCACTTCATCGAATCGATGTATGGGTGCTTCCCAACCCTTTAACCCACCTGCGCATCATTTGCTGGATTCCAATCCTCATGGCAGATCGAATCCCCTTCATTTTTCCCCACCCTCTCAAATCCTGTTTCTTTTAACCTGCAACAACCAGAAATGCCTAGATTCTTCCGGTTCCCGGTTACCATTGGTGTCACAACCAACATTCATCATCTTAACTCGTCCCTCAACCATTTACCGCATGTTTCACCAAGGTTCAGGATCGAAAAGAATCAAGCGATTGGCGCCAATGAGATTCAGGCCTGTGCCTCCCGCCTTTGAAGATAACAACAGCAAATCCTGGGGCAAAAAACACAGAGATCCATCCTTGTGAGTGGCGAACTGTAGGGAACTGTAAAGAGTTCCCGTGGAGGAAACAAAACCTGCAACACTTGACATATAGTAAATATATGCAAATATCCTGTCAATTGCAAATTTCGAACCATCTCAACTTGTGAAAGATTTTTTCCACCAAGCATAGCTAAGCAAGCAATAAAGCAATCAGAAATATGAAGAAGAGGTTTGTGTGGCTCATTCCTGGTGGATCTTCATGTGAAAGTCTCAAGGCATTGGTAACTCATCCAATTTCAATGTGGCACATGATGATCGATTTTGGGTGGCAAATTCCAAAACTTTTTGAGAAACCAAGATATCAGTGCCTTTGGTCAACTAACAAACCCTTGGAAATCTCACCATGTTTGATGGTCAGGATTTTCCTGCCATACTGGGGCACTACATGTTGCCATCTCCCCAATTCCTCCCAAAACATTGAAGCCCAGTCTCCGTCCCATCTGCTCCGGGAGTATTCCTGAGCCGCCCAATGGGATGCCCAGCTTACGAAAATCCGAATATTCAACAAACACATCAGCGGTTAATATGGGTATACGGTACACACACTGTGTATGCACAATGTATTCAAGTATACCTAATATCGAAAATATATATATATATAGTGTGTACACGTATATTTGCAATGGCACATGTTGTCCTAACATCCTTCCATTCTGTATGGAATATCTTGACGACCTGTCCACCTCCAACGATCTGCTCCGAGGTTCAACCCTTCCACGGCGGCCATGCGCTTGGCTGGCGCCGTGTCACCGGACAACAAGGTCGACTTCCACGGGACCACGCGAAGCAAGCGCTGCAAGGTGCGGGAGAAGTTGCCTCAACGACTTTTTGGCTTAAGGATGAAGGTACACCCCACCCCCCCAAAGAAAAAACAGGCAAGAAATGCTCATCTTTTGGCATTGGCAAGTCGATTTCAGTTTAAGAGTCTAACATGATTGAACTAAACCATTGGAAACAAATGTTCCATACGAAGCAAAATGAATCACACCGGCACAATTGGAGGCATTTCTGCTTTTCTCGCATAGAAGTGAATGTCATCCTTGCAAAATATAACCTAAACCCTGAGCCATTGTCCAGGTCGGGGGAGGAAGCAAGGTGGACTCATCAAAAAATGATCAATACCTCTATTGCAAATAGATGCAAGTAACAAATCCACTTGGTGCATTTTAAACACCAAAGTTGCACAAACACACTCACTCAGTATATGTATCAAGTGTATCAAGCCACTAATTAGACACAAAACACATGCATGACATGTCTAAGTCTAATTAATCACCTGAGTACTCCTTTCAAAAACTCCGGGCTCATGCAATCCAAGATACTTACCACCACAACCCGATCACCTGGAGCTTCTTGTTGCCAGTGCTTCAGCAACGACAACAAGACCAGGGACTTGGCACTAAGGCCGCTGGAGTACTGCGCAAGTTCAACCGCCCGGTTTTTTCATGTGTCAAAACCCGAGCAAGACCTAGAAAAAAAGGAAGACATGCTCAAGAAAGAAAAGGGCAATCATGACAATGAAACTTCTGAAGCTTGCTTTTGGGGGAAATCTCCAACATCATTGAGGGTTGCAATTGTGATGTCACGCTCAACCTTGATGTCAACCTAGTGGAGTTGCAAAGTGCATGAAAGATTGAAAGATGTTACTGGCATGGAAACCCGCCATAGTCCCCAAGAATAGATCCTATTATCTCTCCGAAATGTTGTCGCAAATTCACCTCAATACCGGAAGGAACAGGGATTCATATAGCAAATGATCCGCGGTGGACATCACCGGCTCTGTCATGGAATTTTTGTCGTTGTCGCTTCCTCGACAATCCTGTCGCATGAAAATCATGAAATCCTGGGAATTCCCAAGTCCTGCAACATCTGCTTCACCACTTCCGGCACCAGCTGATTCTCCTGATCCTTAATTCCAACAGTCTCTGCAGGGCGTGCAGGTCCCCAAAAAACAGTGTGCCTCCCATCCAAGACTTCATTATTTTTGGCCTTTCATGGCCTTGAAACCAACCAAAATCAGCACTTTGGTAGTGAAACTCTGGTGAAGAACACGCATGCCGAACACACCGGATCGAAATGTTTAGTAATTGCTTCCGCATCCTTGCTGGATCTATTATACGGTAATTCAAGCACCACTTGAGACGTCAACATTGGGAAATTTGTTGGAATCCTGCAGCGCTTGTGATGCTATGAATTCTAATCACATATCCCTTGGAGACTCGTCACTTCATCGACAGCTTTGCCCTTCTTCTTGTCGCTGCCATCCTTGGTTGCGCAGTACGTAAGCAGGTGGTATAGCTGGAGGAAAACTGCTGTGCCTGTTGAGTTAGCCTCCCATTGGCAACCACCAAACCCACCAACATAACTCTGACCTGATGAAGCCAGCTAAGATCAGCCAGAACACTTGCAAGAGATCAGCGGGGTCGTTGCAAAGGAGACGCAATGACATCATAGCCCTGGAGATGCGGGAACACCAGATATAGGGACGCATAACTTGAGGATAGTCATCTTCAAAAAATCGATGAATTCTCTCCCGTGGATCCGGCGATGATCAATGAGATCGCTGCGTTTTCAGAATGGATTGTTTAAATGTCAAGGTCTGAAAACATCCTGGTACATGCTTTAATCCTCACAAACAATGATGGTTCCAAATGGTGATCATCTTATACCTCATATGATATCACAGCATTCTACACTAATTCTTTCACCCCTCCCCAGTTCCCATGTTTGCAAGGCATCTTTCACCAAGAGACTTCAAGGCTTTTGCCATGACTGGAGGTCCAGAGTGGAGATCCGCCAGGATAGCCTGGTAAGCAGCCACCTGGTTCGGTCACTTTGTCAACCACTTTCGATGCATTGGACTGACGTTGGAGAAACCACAACACACCTTATGATGCATGATCAATGTGGTATCTGCCACAGGTTTGGTCAGAACTCAAAGACCATTGGCCAAATTGCGGTTTCCTTTCCCACACACAATACACCCGGTCACCTGATCGCGTTTCGAGTGATATGTAACTGTGACTCATACTGCTGATGGAAGAAACTTGCACCACAATGGATCTAACAATGTCTCTACAAATAATGGAAATACGCATGGAATTGCATTGGAAAAGTGGAAAACCATCATCCCACCTGGTGCAGGATTTCTTCCATCAACTGTCATAGCATGGGATGTCGAACAACACCTCAACCCCCCTTTGAGCCCTTCGGAACCTGTGCTGGTGCCATTCGTAGTCGTAGCACCACCTGTCGATGTTGGTGGTTGAGGCAAATCCTCAAAGTTTGGATGGGTTTTTCAATGACGAAGTCCTGGACTTGACACATCTACCAAAAACGGTATCCTTTTCGAATAAGACGCCAAAGCAAAGGAGAAATAACATGCAAGACTTGAGGCGGCTGGTACTTTGTTGGGGTGTATAACCTCATGTAACCCTGAGTTTTGTTGGTTGGCTTTAAAAGAACTCACACTTCTATACCTTTTAGTGGATCAGGGATTTCATGTTGACCCCTTTCTGTCATCAACTTCCCCCCTCCTTGGACCAAGCCCGGCACCTCCACCCTTGGGGGTAAGGCAAAACTCACATTTTCCATGGTGCGGCGCAACAGAAATTGCGAGGTTTTTTGTTCCAACCTGGGGAAGGGAAAAATGACAAGCTGACCTGGAAGGATGCCTTACAAAAAAACAAAAACAAACTGGTATGAAAAAAGGCATCAACTAGGATTGATCATGGATTCAAAAAAATGGAACAAATAATAACAGTAACAATAAAAGTAGCATGCATCACAACAATCATAATAATATATCATAATAATCTACGTGTATGTATTGCATATATAACCTAAACTCCAGCCAAACCTCCCCCAGGACCTGAGCCAAAGTTGGAATCTTCCTAAACCGAGCAGCTCCCTGGTCACCTGTTGTCCTAAGGCTTTCTCCTCCGCTGTGGCGAAGGGTTCCCGGGCTCGTTGCACCACCTGTGCTGCAACCCGTGGTGCCATGTAGCTGCTATGCCGCGAGGCAACGAAGAGATCTGGGCCTCGTTGCTAGGTTTTCATGAGAAAAGTGAAATAATTGGTGCACCCGGTGTATTGCTGGGTCGTTTTGGTGCTTTGGTGGCACACAGGAAGTACAACTGGTATCAACTGATACCTATATATAATATACAATATCTTATTCGTATATTATGCACATATATATAATATGCATCTAAATTCTCATGCGTAGCTACTGATAGTGCAAAAAAATGTGTTGTTTCTTTGGTTCACCCGTGGTTTAGTGCCTTTGAGTGCCTTTGGTAGTATACCAAAAGGAAATAAAAGGAACATGTCATTTGCTAGGTCGGCACCCCATAGGTGACAGTGACACCTCGGTATAAAAACTGCCAGGACGCCAAAGGACCACCAGTTGAAGTTTGGATGACACAAGTTCTGGTGATCAAATCACAATGGCAATGATAGTTTGTGGTTTGTGGTGGTCATCATCCACTTTCTGCAAATTCTGGACTTGCAACTGCCATGAATCGACTTGCTGATAACCCTGGCCATGATGCATGACCATTTATGACCTTCAACTCCCAGAAGTACCAGAAGAACACGAACCACCAACTGCTACCAACCCCTGAGCATACCTATTGATACAGCATAGGCACGCACAAAACGTCCACAGTGATACAGCTCCTGACCATTGTTCAGGGATGGAGGGATATCCGAGCCAAACACAAGCAGAAAAATTGTCTCCTTTTGTAAACCCGTCCTCCAGGTCGTTTTGCAAAGGGGTTCCACTCAACCTAGTCACGCAACAAAGCAACCAAACTGATTTCTAAAAGAAAACATCCAACAAAATGCCAATAAATCCAACAAACTACAAACAAGTATGACATGCTGCAAGCACCAAAAATCGAATCGCCATTTAAAAAAAGAAATGTTTGAAACAACATAACTCCCGGTCGATTCGGTGCAGTTTTCAATGGTGCCAAGTCACAGGATACGCCGTTGACATCGCATTTGTCCCAAGGTTTTGGTTGTAGCAGTGCCTTGTGATCCTTGGCTTCATCTGTTTCCAAACCCGAACCTGAGACCCAAATGTATGATCCGCAACGATTTGCATGTTTCCAATATGATGTACTTACATGCTGCGTGTTGTTAATCTATATCAAAATTAATTTGTACTCAAAAGTTCAAGTCAAGGAATTTAACTTCTCATGCAGCAATGGAATGAAAATGAATCAAATTATGATGAAATATAAAACTGACATGGACACTTCACGCGCTCGCACTGCGCGTCTGCAAACGAAGGTGGTGGATGAATCAGTATGATGAACATGGAGCCCGGAGGACGAATCTTTGGTCCAACCGAACTGACTCATTAAGCTGGTACGCCTGCAGTTTCAGATCTTTAGAATCTGCACGATGGCCTCCCATAGGTGGAAATAAGCAAATGGAGAATACAAATAATGTGTGCAGTCCCCTGTAGAGTGCAAATCATGCCGTTCCAAAAAGTAGTCGTTGACATCAATCTGGTATAGCTTGTGCGCGGTGGAACCCAAATGTGACCGCAGCCACTTGGTGAAAAGTGTGTTGCGCCAGTTGTTCGCAACCCTGTCAGTGACTGGACCGCATGAGGGTGCTGAGTCCCTGTGCCGTGATTCAAAAAGCCCAGAACCATCCTTCCCTTTGAAGTGCTGTGGCAAGGAAGTACGCCAAATGAGTTTGTCAAATTGCTGTGTGTCCAAGAAGGGTTTGATCAACTCCTCGAAGTGGTTGATGAGCCCCTGTCGGTCATTTCTTCGCACACCCCAGTTCAAGCACACATAGCTGCTACGAGACACCACATACTCCGCGTTCTTCTGCTGCACCGAATCGTCGGCCGTTTTTTCGGGCAGGTAAAGCCGCAACATCAGTCGGCGGCACTGGCGGTGCAAACGTACTTCTGGGTGGGATGCCTTGAACATCCAAACCTTTCAGCGTTGGGCAAGACACAGAAAGCTGAATCTTCTGAGTCAACTTTCTCCTGAAAATCCTGAAATAGGAGACAATAGGAAGCCTCGAAAAAGGCTGAATTTATCCAATTCTTTTACCTTCGGCCCTGGGTATAAGTGGACTTTTGGTAGGTTTGTAGATGTTATAGCATCCAAAATTCTGGACCAATTTTTGAACCTAGACGCATATGGAAAGGATTTACCCAAGTTGCAGCTACGGTGAAAAAACCCCTCGCTGCTATTCTCGCCACGGAGGTAGTTCGCACCAAAAGCACCACACGAAGAGAGGCGCCTTTTCTCGGGGCCGCACCGAAAATCGTGGAGAACCATGGGGGCTGTAAATTTAAATCCATTGATTACGTTATATAGATTTTATATTAGTGTATGTAAATGGCCATGTTTATTATTTAATGTCAGTACAATATATGAATATAAATACACTAAATACATAATCATATATCATGTATTGAATTCTGAAACTCCACAACAATGCTAGTTCTAGACTCTCGTTCCTGTACATTCAGTGTATTGTAGGACTTCTAGGACGAAACGACGATGCAAATCTGGGTGGATCCCCTTCTGAGTTGAAACTTAAGCCGGGGCGCGTTGCCCCTTACTACAGGACTCACGACTACTGGGTTGAAGAGCTGCTTAAGAGAAGGGAAGAGTCTGTTTGAATGGCTCAAATGCATTTGAAAATTGGCGATCTGCATAGAACGGCGATTCACCATACACTTTGATTCAACTGATTCATGGTCATTTCATTATCTCCAGCACGCACATTCACCAAACCCTACCTCCAACCCAAACGTAACGCTCCCAGAAGTGTGGCAACAAAGAAGTCCGTTGAGGTGGAATCGCCCACCTTGGCTCAATCAAGGGAGAAGAATGGCAGGTTTGGCTCGGTGGTTTGGGTTGGTGCTCCATGTCATAGGTCTTTGTTGCCTAGCTCCCATGAATCAAAAAAACTTCAGGAAGATGGACCTGTTTTAGGGGGAACAAAAAGAAAGTTTGATCAACTCCCTTGTGGCCACAAAAGTGAATATGCAAGGAGGTCTTCTTGCAACGTGTCGTAACAGTCGGTCTAAAGGTTTCAAGGCATGCTGGTCAGAATGCCCTTCCTTCGTCGAAATGCGTGTAGCTCCCAAGAAACCCGACTTCAATGCAGGTACTTTGGCTACCCTTGGGCGCCCTAAGCAAGCGTGTTTGAATTCAAAGGAACAATTCCCAACTTCGCTATCAAATTGTGATGCAAACATCACTTCTAACAACTCCGTTCTGGTCGCATATCGCCATGACATCTTCACTGCATCCGTGGCATCTGCATCCATGGCAACTGGGGATGCTGGGGATGCTGGGGATGGTGGGGATGGTGGGGATGTCATTGCTGCTGTAGCTGGCGTCCAAGCTTCTGAGCCTTGCAATGAGATGAGGGGTGTGCCTTGCCGAAGCTCCAAGAAATAGGCACCCGCCGAAAAGAGCAGTCCAAATACCATGGCACAACACCACCGGAGAATCATTTTTGGGAACTTGGAAAAGAAAAACGGATTTTTGATGTTTGATATTCAACCTGACCGGCTGAAGTCCTTTCAATATCATGTTTCTTTGAAGCGATGTATTTTCACTCTTTTGAAGCAGACTTCCTTCCAATTGAGTGTCACAGTGTCACGGATTCCACCATGAGACAGTGAGAGACTTCGATGGCATAACCAAGTTTTTGCAGGATGAATCAGCATGTTACCTTCCAATTTGCCCTCCATGGCAGGCTTCCATCATGAGCCAAAACTCTTGCTGAATGTGTTTTTGTCCAAATGAATCCATGACAAGAAAACGAAGGAGGTATCAGTTGACCACAGACTGTAAGTTCATGATTCGGCCCGCATGGAGGCATTTCTCCCTGTGCGGCAAGATAAAGTGGAGGCATCTATCTGTACCACCATGGGTGAAACGAAGAGACATTGTTTCAGCGCTTATCAAGTGCAGCCAAGCATCTTAAGCGATGACCCTCATCACAAATCAGCAGGTCGCAAACATCATCTACCAGTTGCACATGACGCCGCAGCCTCGAAAAACGTTGCATGGTGGTTGTTTGTCACTTGGAGTATTCATACACAGTAATGCCCAACCACGTGCTACAGCTAGGATAAACATGCTAAACATGTGGCAATTTCATAAGCGTCAACACATATCAAAATGTACTTGAAAAAAATAATTGCTTCGAGTTAAACTTTGAACTTTAAGATTGAATGCATCATGAGGTCATCAAATCATGACGTCAGCTTGGAGTTTGACTCCATTTTATTCCATCTTGTTGTTTGATTCATTTGAGCCAAATATCCCCTTGAAGTCTGCCAAGAAGCTGATCATAAGAGACAATTAAGAGCTTTCGCGATCCAAAATCTCGGAATTCACGCAGCTGGGTTTCAGTCTTCCTTGGGGCAAAACAAAGGCTCCAAACTCCCCAAGTTGTGGTGATAGGTTGCTGGGCTGGAACAGTTGGGCGAGCCTCAAAAAAAATTGGAAGATTTTTCAGAAGTGACCTTCACAATTGTGATGCTGATTGAATCGTTAGAGTTTGATTGGTGCTCGTTTCAGGAAGAGTTAATACGTATATAATATATAGATATATATATATATATATGTGTGTGTATTATATATATATATATATCAGTTCGATGGTGCACCTATTGAAGGGAAGATACGTGACCACAGAAATGAGCCATGAAATGTTGCAAACTTCCATTCTGAGTTTCAACTTCAAGTCACTTTTCAAAGCCAAGTTTCTCCTTGCCACTTTCCACCACGGTTGGTTTTAAACGTCCTTCCCCAAGCCACTTCTTCACCTGGTGACCCATTGAGTTCTCTTCCAAAGTTCATCTTCAAAGCCTCCAAAAACCCTGGGACCCAACCTCGGCCTTCCAGTTGCCACACAACGAGGAAGGGCAGACAATGATGGCCTGGTCCCAGCAGGTCACCCAAAAGCCACCCGGCTTGTAGAAGAAAGCCGGTGGCTATTATTTGATCTCAGATTCTCAATGATCTCAATGATTGTGCCAGTTTTTTCGTCAGAAAGTCTTTGTTGCCCAAGCTGTGGGAGTTAATGACAAAAAAACCTTCCAAGCATTTTTTTGACTACTGTTCATCCCTTTATCCTTTCAGATTTTCACTTCAAAACGCATGAGAGTTGCAAAATCAAATCTTCCTCAAGCAATAAGCAGTGAAATCACCAGAGATATCTGTTCCAAACTTCAAGGATTCTACTTCCCTGCGTGAAAATATATTATATAAGAAATCCTATCCCAACATCCCAAAACACCTGCTGGTGCAACCCCAACAGGCCTTGTGCACCAAGTTGTTGGAGAGCACCGCCCACAGCACTGCCAAGGCTTGAAGAGACTTTCCCAAACCCATCCTTTTGCGTGGGCGTTGGGCCCGACAAGTTGGTGGTTCTGGACCTATAAAAAGACATAAATTTAAGAAATGTGTCTTCTCCATGTGAAAGGAGATGAAAGTCCTATCAAAACACGTATCAAACTCACAGAGTTTAGAGACATATATGGACATTATTTACATGTCTCTCCATGGTTCCTTTTGACATCAAACAGATTTGAAGAGGTTCTCACTATTTACTGCTGAGGATCGTATCTGCAAGGATGCACCCACGATTCTTCGAAATCGCCTCAAACCTTGTTTCAATCCAGATCCGGTCACACCATGGCTGGATCTCTGTGGACAGAAATTTTGATACAATTTGATATCATATAGAATACATGGCTTGATCTGCATGACTTCGGAACATTAGGATGTAATGATACACACAAATGTACATGTATTATATTGGCTGCCGCTAGTCTGCCTGCAAAAGGCTAACTTACAAATGAGGTATGCTACTGGTATCAACCTTCAAATGCTATCAATTGCATAGACGCCAGTATGCAAACATGTCCAAATCCCAAATCAAACAACAGTGGCTCCTCAACACTTGCATCCTAGATATCCTAGACTGGGGCTGATTAGGAACAAACATCTGCAATGCACGACATGTGTGCCAATTCATCTTATGAAGGCCAACCTTCCATGCATTTCCCGTGTTAAGATGGAAATCCAAGTGGCATGAAACGCACCCCGTCACGTTGGTGAGGCCGCAGTTTCTTGGCGACAAAAGCTTCTAAGAACACAGGACCCTCCCCATTGGCCACCGAAGCCTCATTCCTTGGGACTCAAAGTTTCAAGATGTTTGCAGAAAGCATTTATGTTTCTAAAAAAGCTTAATGTGTAATTGTATAACCCACGGCACGATGCCAATCCTCTCCATGCTTGTTTCAACAGCCCAAAAGCCTCTGAGCATTTTGGTGCTCAAACAGCACGCAATGGTTTCTTATTGGCAATCAAATGCGAGTTTCAGAAACAAAGTAGCGGCGCCCGTAAGAGTTCCGCTGTGCTTCACATCGCGTGATGAAATTTTGACGGATCTCAGGGTTTTGACAAGTTTTCTGTTTGGAGTGTCGCTTTGGATGTGTTCGTGCCACTGGTAGGGCCCTGAATCTCGGTGAGTGGGGATGCCTAAAAGGGGTTGACATGTTTCAGTGCGTGTGTGAGTGGGCTTTTTGTTGACGGAACGCAGTTTCGCAACATCGGCCACGCGTGCAAGCTAAAGGAACGCCAACATCCCCCCCGCCGCAGCACCCAAACCCAGGAAGCTGCTCCCAAGCCCTGACATCACCCTCCATCCAAAAAAAAACTCTGAACAGAAACTTGTTTCCATTCAAAAATCCGTACCAGCATATAGGTATCTATTTTTATGCTTCAAATATATCAAAAATCATGACAAAACAAAACTGCACCAAGAAGCACGATTAGCTCCTCAGGGTCTCCACCTCCCTTGCCTCACAAGAGTTTGGAGCACAGAAAGGTGAACTTGAAACATCTTAAAAGATGGTAGAAGTCATGTCTGTTCGCCTCCAATCTGGGTGAATTTTAAGATGATTTCACCAACCTGGAATCTGTACAGAAAAACTGAAGTAAAGGGCATTCGTGACACAAACTAGACGTCACCTGACGATACTTGGCTATATAAATACGTTGAGGAGCAAGGGGCAAGACAACCCGCACAGAAGCAGCAAATGACTACTAGTACCCTGTCACGATTTGCAAGATGATGGTGCTTCCCAGGATAGCGCCTGGTGCTGGGGTCTGGAATGCTTGACCTGACCAAATATCTTCCTCCTTCACGGGGCACACCTCAAGAAATGGATAAATGGGGTAAAACGTGAGGAAAAGTGACACCAACTTCCACCTAGATTTTGAGAGGTGCATGTAGAATCAAAACGAATTCTACTCTCCAAAATAACCAACATATACCAACCACATGGAAAAGAAAACTTAATAAATAATCTTCCAAATCTTCAGATTGAAGATTAAAGAGCCTATATATGATATATATATATATATATACCGATATATACTTTCAGCAATGCTCACCCTAAGTCCATCATTATGCCCTGTTCTAATCCTTGCTGCCGGGGGGCGATACGCAAAGCTACTGACAAATCTTCGATGTCTTCGCCAGGACGAAGGCTATCCTCAAAGAATGGCTGTTGAGATCTGTAAAAACCGCCAAGCAAAAATGTAAACACATTAGTTTACACGAAATGGTTCCTAAAGTATGTCTATGTCTTTTAATGCATGTGTTTATTGATACTGATAGACGTACATTCACAACAAATGAGTAGGATAAGATCAACAGTACAGTATACCAATACCTCGTGTGGTAGATCTTCAACAGGCATGTGCGATGTGTTGCTCACCTTGGTAGTACATGTCATCGTAACTCTGGCCCTTTCTAGGGATGCTTTTTCCACAGGAAACTGATCCATCTTGTAGGAGTTTTTTGCATAAATTTGCAGTTTCCACCTAATTTCTCGCCAAAAGTCCCAATGTGCTGGCAAACGAACCTCAGTAACAGTGAAGAAAATCCTTCTTCCCCTGGGCCCGGTTCCTCCAAGTCTTAAGGCTCCATGTCTAATATGCCACTTCCAGTATCCAAAATGAAGACGCAATTTTATCCATTTTCAGATAAGATTTCATGAGTGATGGTGCTACTGAAACTGAGTTACTAGTGATACATAAAGAATAGATCCGGCAAATAAAAGACATGTTGGTTTAGCTGTCATATGCATTTGATCTTAAATAGATATCTGAAATATCATAATATGAAAATATAATGTATTGATTAATTTAATATGGGCTAGAAATGGTGTTTTACATCGTTTCCCCATATGTGTTTCCCCCCAAACATCATTCATCCACTAATGATTCGAATCGGGAATCCGGTGTCCAAGTGGCCGTTGCAATCACCTCACCCCAGGTACTCAACACTTGCCCCTGCAGGCGGGGTTGGGGCGAAATGAAACCGCGAAAATATACAATTTGAGAACACCCAACTATCAACTGGTGATTTCTCAAAAGTTCATCCCTGTTTGTTTTAAGATCTGCTTCCCCCCCAAAAAAAAAAACGGGACGATGATTGAAGGCCAAGCCTGCCCCTGCAGTGCAAGAAGAGCCCCATCCTGGAAAGTGCGACGCTTGCGAAGCCGCTCCTTGTGATAGGGATGGCCGGATTTTTTTCTGAGATGGTTCTCAGAGGGGGAAAGGTAGTGCTACCCACATTCCACAAAAGGAGGACGATGAAAACTGAAGTGCGATTGGCGAAATTGTCAGGACTTTTAGGATGAACAGAGGAGAAAAAAAAACGATGGAAAAACTTGGAACCCCACTGACCTTCAGGAAACTTTGGAATCACTTCTGATGCATGTTCAAAATTCCAATGTGCTCAACACCCAGCCACAACAACTTGAAAATTGATTTTGGACCTCCAATTGAAATCTGTTGCATTTTGCCTTGAAAAAGTCATCCTTCCCAGTGACCCCTTCATCCTTGGTGAAGCCAATGCGATAGCCTGAGAGGTAGTAGATAGATACATGGATCCGAAATCCTGCTGTTGAGGCGATATAATGTATGTATGTATATATGTATATATATATATATATGTGTGTATTCATATTTATCTATTTGTTTATTTATTCATTTATTTATACGTGTATGATTCTAAATGTGTGCATGTATAGTTACATGGTTTCTATCTACGTTGGTAAGCATCCCGAATTCATTGCAAAAGCTTAATCTTCTCAAATGGTGCAGATTTTATAGGTCATGTTTTGTTCATCAACAGTTGGCAACAAATACAGTATCATGAACAAATGGATGCTTTGAAAATAGCTAATTAACTATCAACGTGATTTTCTTCCAAAAGTAGCTCCTTGTTCACAATAGCCTTGTGAAACCTTGCGTGTTGCAAGGTTTTGCCTGCTTTTACTACCTGGTGCCATGCATGAAGACCGGCCATGTTTGCGGAATGTCTCTCAAGAATCTACGTTTACGGCATACACATCAATCACCGTTTTGAAGTGAATCCATCGCATTCTTCCCCGCCAATAAGCCAGAAAAAAAATATTTTTCTCAATATATAATGTTGAAAAATCACCTCAGATCGCTTCCCTTCCGACCGGCAGGATTCTAGAGGCGGTAGCAAATTAGTGGCTGGTTGATAACATTGCCAGCCGAGGCACAATAACGAGCCGTACCCGGCATCATCTCCATCTTTCTAAGGCCTTGGGCAACTTGCAACATGTTTTTGAGATGCAAAAAACTTGAAATTCCTTCAAACCAGCTGCAAAAGTCGAAGAGGTCAAAAAAGGTAGTGAAACTGAGTCAAACGTCAAACTTCTTAGTCTTCCAAGTTTTCCCATACCCTTTCCATTTTGAAGAGTCTTTGTTGTTGGTAAACCACACCGGTCATTCACTTTCAGTGGGTCTCAGACCTTCCTCAAATGCAGAACCTTCAAGTGGAAGCACCAAGTTTTGGGAGATGCTATGAACCAACACGGCAGTTGGGCAGAGCAAAACACAACGCATCGCAACATGAAAAACTTGTATGTGTCGCAAAAATGGTGGCAAGGACCCAGTTGAAATGAAGCATGTCAAAAATCACAGATTCGAGATATCCAGTCAGTTCAATTCGAAGGTCTCACAGGTATCAACGTATGTGGCGACGCCATCAGAACAAATCTGCAAGTGCGTCATTCCCGTCATGCCTTTCGTGGGAACAGGAATCTTCAACTTGTGGAAACGTTTTTAAGACATACGAACCAAGAAACGGCCTTTTTCTGCTTCGTGCTGGGATGAGAAAAAAATGCCCTAACAACGAAAAACATCTTTGTACTTCATTCCATGGAAGCCATTCCCTACAAAGCACGGTTTCGCGCACTTTTTCTGTTTCCGCTTCAAAGGGGTCTTCACGGTCACGCGAAACATCCAAGGCCCGAGAACCCCCACAGTGCACTAAACAAATCCGGCTAAAACACACGACTTCCAAGATCCCCGTGTCAACCAAAATCAAAAGTCACTTGCACACTTGGCAGTTTTCTGGGATTGCTTTCTGGAAACTGTATCTGGGAGAAAAGAAACGCCCCAAAGTCCTTGTGTCATGCCAGTTCGAACGGACCCATTTTGGCCACCTACAGCTTCAAATTGAGCTTGAAATTTTCCGGAGGCTTTGGTGAAGCTTCCCTTTGCGGGAGACCTTGTCAGTGCCTCAACATTGAAGGGTCTAAAGGCTATACCAAGACTAAGAAATACTCTTGATGGACAAATTGATGCACCAGTAGATAAGGTTATATAATTGGTAAATATCCCAAGTGTTGCACCAGCGATTGAACCATCCCAACAGGAAGCGCAAGCTCCCCTGCAAGAGCCTCAATAAGCTCCTTATCAGATTTGGCCCTTAAAGACAAGAGGCAATGGTGTTGTTGAAGCTAAATTCAGGCATCCTCTGCGAACAATAGTTGGGTTTTAAAAATCTGATACTGATACACGTTTTTCTCCTTATGGTATGAGTTATGTGTCTCTATTTTGCCTAATATGGGACGGGTTGTATGCAGCAGTATATGCTACATCGTGCTGTTTCAACTCCAGGGTACCTTCCCAGGCAGGAAGCCAGATGATTTTGCCTTGAGACAAGGCATCATCCCTTGGTTCCCAATCCTAAAGGAGGTATAGTTTCAAGGTAGGGAAAATGAGAATGACTTTTGAGGTGCCCTAGAGGAGTTTTTGGAAGACATGGCAGGTCTTCCAGGTCTTCCACAGGTTCGCTTCATCAAACGCCCCCCATCCTACTCCACATCTCGTGGGCGTATGTTCAGGGCAAAAGAGTGGCAGCCAGTAATCTCAGTCCACATAGCCAATGCCCATATGGCTTGCGAAATGATGAAATTGAAATATTGTTGTGGAACATAGGGACACTATTGCCGGACGTTTGTTGAAAATTGATAGCTACCACTTGCCAAAAACAGGTGTTTCGGGGGACTTGCAATTCTGGCTGCGATTCTGGACATTTGTGGCAGCATGTTGAAACTAAAAAGGGGATTCATCTGCCAACCAGCTCAGGTGAACGGAAAGGTCTGTGACAGCTCAACTCAAAATGCTGGTGTGAAAACTCGACGATTTTCCAACCATATTAAACCCTATTTTGGTGGACAGGTCAATGACGTCTGCCTCCAAGAAGTCTTAGATTTTCCACACATCTTTGTCACAAACATTTTCTAAATCTCAATCGTGATTCTTTGGTTGCAGTACGATATATAGTACTGCGAACTTTTGATTATAAAACCCTGCCACTTTGCACCTTTGGAACAGTAGATGGATCCAGTGGAATCTTCAAAGAATTTGATCCTTTCACACTTCACCCGAGCGAGATTCAGCTTTTCCTCCGCAGAGAGGTAACTGCATCATTGCAGTCATTGCCTCAGGAAAGCAATGGTGAAAACCATGAAATTTTGCGAAGGCTTCCTGTTGATTTGTGTTGAAAAGGCGGGACACAAGGTGACTTCAGGTTTCAAAGGCAACAACATGGTCGATGCTATTGCTTCTGAAGGGTGAATCAGTTTGCAAGAGCCAATTTGGTTTAAAAAAACGCCTAAACAACATACAGCTATAGTACATAGGAGGCTGTATAGAAAGCCTGAAGCATGGAAACGCATTCATGAATCACAAAAAAAAACTACACCAGTATGCAGTATGCACAGGTAAAGATCTTCTAGTCGGGATCTCATGGTTCAGAAAAAATGTCATGTAAATTCTGCATCCCTTTTTGGGGTGATATATGTTAGTTCCCAGGAGGGTTATAGGATTACAAATATCTATTGAGCAATTCTCAAGTTCCCCAGGCAATGCTCTTACTGCTTGGGGATGTTGATGTCAACACGCACCCAAAAACGATCCAAAAGCTTCCCCCGCTTTCCCAAATCTATTGTTAACATGGCAATTGTTGAAGGCCTGCAATATCCGTACTAAGTGTTGTTCCGAGAATAACCATGCAATCAATCAGCGATGATCCTCAATCTCTCTTGCAATGTTTTGTTCAAACCTAAAACTGACTTCTAGATACCCGAGAAAAAAACACTTGAAAAAAAAACATGCAAAAGATTCAAAAGATCTGAGCGCATGAAGAACTAATCTACTACAGTAAACTCATCTAACTACTATGTATAGATATCCTGATTAGATATCTACATTCACCATGTACATAGACGTTGCTTCGTATCTATCGAACCCTATTGTATGCCATACTTCTACCACTAGCATGCTGCAACTGCTACCAGAAAACTCATCCTTTCCTCAAGCAGGTGTCCCCATGTTTCCCATCTAAAAAGGTCGTGTTGCAGTTGGTTACCAAGAGAAATGCGTCGCTCCGCGGCGTGCTGGCGGCGTCAGGTTAGGGTTGAATCAAGGTGGGGGGGGTGCTCCTACTTCGGGTGAGGTGGTTCTAAATAAATGAATCTACCTATGATATCATATGTAGTAATTTTAGTAGTGTATCAACATAGAAATGATGCTTGACGATTATCAGACTTTCTGATTAAAGTCATGTATATATTGGTAGGACTGAACTACATCTTAGATCACCTTGATACTTCCAATGAAAGGGTGACCTCCAAACATCTTGTCCCACTTGTAGTAAAAGGGCCCGTTTCAGTTGGTGCACTGAGATTCACGGCCCTGCGATCCACTTGGGGAGGGAAGAGGGAAACTTTAGCTTCAAAAGTTAGTTGAATAAACGAATTGAATTTTGGTGAAAATTGCATTATTTGTGCCTTTTATATAATGAGTTGTTGTGCATGTCGCGAAGTACCAGGATGCCAGGATGCATAAAGTAATCTTCCTCCCCTTCCCTGCCCAGCTGCGACCTGTTGTTGTAGACCTTAGCTCAGCTCCAGCGTGGGGATTATTATGCGCATGAGAATTTAAAAACACATGACGACGATGACGACTAGGACGGCAGCGGCGGCGACGACGACGGCGGCGGCAAGGATGATGATGATGATGATGATGATGATGATGATGATGATGATGATGAGGATGAGGATGAGGATGAGGATGATAGTACTGGTTCTACTGATTGTACTGAGTAGTGAGTGTAGGGATGATAGTGTTCTATGGCGAGGTTGTGGTGATGATAACAAGGATAAGACTGTAGTGATTTTAACGGCTGTGATAGCTGTGATGATTGGACGACAATGCTGCTGATGAGGATAAAGATCAGGATGAAAACGATGACGCGAGGATGAGGAGAAAGTCGATTCATGTTGATCATAACTCCCTACTAGCATTCTTATTGTCATTGTACACTATCAACAAAGCATTATTCATGTGATATTATGAGCATTCTTTATAGCATTCTCATTGTCAAGCTGACGGTAATGATGGGTACCACACTTCCCTACGCAATTCCACCCCCACAAAAAAAAGGGCACTGGAGCCCCCAACCAAAGAGCAGCTGCAACTGTGGAGGAAATGGAGCCTGGGGTTTATGGAGAGGCATTGAAAGTCTGCTGACAGAAGATGGGCTGGTGACATGATCCCCAGACGTATGGCTGGAGAATGAACAGATTATCTACCCAAATGGCTGGTCGTTGGAAGGTTTGACAATTTGCAGATGGCAATATAAAACTAGTTGGTGGTTTCAACCCATCTGAAAAGTATTAGTCATATATCATTTCCCCAGGTGGGGGTGAAAATAAAGGGATTGCCCTGTTAGAAACCCATGGTCCATGCCACAATCCGAAGCCTCAGCCGGGCGTTGTGCATAAGTATGTGCACCTGTCACGAGATGTCGCCACAAGAGGGAGGTTTGATAGGGCAAAAGCCACTTGGAACAGCTACATGGATACACTCGCAGATGAAGATCATTCTCCAACTTTCAAAGTCTTCGCCAATCAAACTTCGTCCAGTTAGGCATTGACGTCCATGAGTCCTTGTGTGCTACTCTTCTTGTACCTTTGAAACTTGATATTCAAAAATGCCTAAAATTCATTTGAATGTGAAAGCGTACAAGTAGGGAAGTCCATCCACTTTCTGCATATGGCAAAAAAGTGAAAGCCCATGGCATCCACCATCAAAATGAAAAAAATCCCATCGAGTCAGCATGCCTGGAACTCCACCTGCCAGAGCTGCCTCCGTGTCAAACTGGTGCAGGATTTTTGGTCCAACGGTATCACTGGTTTGGTACCGGGGCACCCTCCATCTCTCTACCCGCAGATCCCCCCTGTTTTGGGCGCCTGTGTGGCTTCCAGCTGTCTGCTCAGGTCTTCCACTTGCTGTGCAGCATCGAACAAGGTTTTTTGGGCGCTCCTGGCCACATTGGTAGACTAAAGGAGTTTACCGTGTTGGTTTGGGACACATCTTCAAAATAATCTACGATTGTTTGAAGAGTTTCCTTTCCGAAATAACACTTACGAAAATTGAGTCATAGGATCTGAGGGTGTTCCTAAATTCTCTATCTGACCGACGCCATCTGGAAGCCAATCACCACGCCTCTGGGCCATTTGTTGCTGCTGCTGTTGTAGCATGTGTTGTTGCACCTTTCAAAACGACTTGCATCGCCACCCAAAGCTGAACAGCCAAAAACTCCTGGGGGATTCCGGGATTCCTTTTGCACACCTACTAGTAGAGGTCAAAGGGGGTTTGCTTCATCATACTCTTCATCTTTACAACCTTTCCCAGAATCTTTGAAGAAACATATATCTCAAAATCTGTCCTGTCACGTGTTCCAAGTCTCCGCATCTCACCTGAATCATCTCATCATGTTGTTCTTTCAACTTGGTTAGCTCCATCATTTGCCTCACATGTGCCTGTGGTGGCTGAGGATGGTGACGGTGGAAGTCGTAGATGAGATGAATTGTTATATATCACTATCATTATCATTATCATTATGGTGCTTATACATACAATGTAAACCAATGTTTACTAGATCCTGGTGGTGTTTCACTGGGCGGATTAATTATCTAGGCCACAAAGAGGTGTTTCTTAATGGCGGGCTCCTATCAGGTGCAAAATGCCAGCCCAGAAGGGGCTTCACAAAAATGGTAGCACCGTAGTTGTTGAAGTGCAGCCAAGACTTCAGACTTGAGATCTGATTTGGAGTGCTCCCCACTGACCAGCAGTGACCACCAACAATTATAGTGTTACATTTTTAGTGGGAGATCCATATTCACTCTCCAATGTAGGCCAGGGGATACACCCAATATATGAAGTTCTAGCTGGTAGATAAGTATACTGTCCGAAATCCCAAGACATTATCACGATATGACCATCCTTATAGGAACATCATCAATCCCGTGGAGCTGGTGACAGGTTATTTGGCAAACCGAACAGGTGGTCCCTTTGGGGGACTTGAAGGGACTCTAAGAAAGATGGATCTGAATCAAATCAACCAAAAAAAACGGACAGAAGACCAAAAAAAAACTTCAACAAAAAAAAATAGCAGGCATGCTAATCTTCCGAAAACAGTTGGAGTCAAGGAATTTCCTGCGGATTTGCAAACTTTTGCCTGTCAGAGTAGTTGTGAGTGGATCAGTTTGGGTGTCTCCCTGAATGGGGAACAAGATATAGGTAGTTGACCTCCCCTTTCGCTGATGTTACGTAGCAATGGAACGTCCGCCATTCATCTCGATATCTCCACTATTAAGAATAAGGGAACTTCTGCTACTATCTTAGTTTACCTAAGGGAGTTTCAAGTTGTTTCAAGTTTCATCGGTTTTATCCCTCCATCAGACACTACGCACTGCATGTTGCCTGCTGTTGCTGCAGCTGCATCATTTGGTTCTGCTGCATCTGCGCCAGCTTCTGATATGCCTCTCCGACATAACTTTATCCATCAACTTGGATCGGTTTCACATCGACCAATGAGGAGAATCGAAAGTTGCAGCATCAAAATTGGGGAACCGAACCCCACACCCACATATCAAGTTGTTGTTTGTTTCTTCCCCAGCCACTCAAGTCATCTTTTTTTCCAATATCTGAAAAATCACTTAGAAAATACGGTACATGTGGTTTTTTTCCATTTTCAATTCTTCCCAACAACTAATCTGAAGGATGCTTGTAATATCTTCCCAACCAAAAATTCCCAATTTAGACGCCCCACCCGCACCTCAGCTGGAGCCTCGGCTGGCTCGCCGTGAAGTTGAGGCCTCCAGGGAAAACGGTGGCCTCCCCAATGCCAACCTCCCTAGGGGGTGGCATTGGGGGGGTACCCGAGTACCCTTAAAATCCCATGAAATCAGGGATCCTGTTCAACAAAAAAAGCCCCTAAAAAATGCCAAGCTGCAAAAAAAGAACGTGTTTTCATGATGGAGCCATCTCAAGTCATATCCATGGAAAGGGCCCGCCCAAAATCCTGCCTGAATGACGATGAAGACATTGAAGGCATGGTCTTTGGCTGACCTGGCAAAGAGTTCCATGGATGGTTGTCTTCCTGGATGAGATTTCTCCTCTGTATTGGTGTATCGTATGGGACCCCTTTATAATATCCACCTTTTCAACAGCTTGCTTCACCCATGGTAGTGTCCATCCGACTTCAGCTCCGTGCCTGTCACCATCCTCAATAAATCCTTGATGTGTTTGTTTCGCACGAAAAGGAGATGGACATCACTTAACAAACATGGATCTGTGGATCTAAAATCGAACCTGGAGATATATGTACAGCTATTTTTCCACAAATGATCTAAGACTTCAACTAAGACTCTTGGTTGCATCAGGTTGTAGATAAATAGTTATACGTACATGTTTCCTCGGAATTACTACAAGCTTGCCCATTCCGCTCCGGCTTCGGCAACTTCCAACTTCATTTGGGGGGCTTCAAAAAAGCCTGAGCCCAGTTGCTTGACTGGGATTTAGATATCCATCTTGAATTCGATGGTTGTTCCTGAGCTGGAAAAGTGATAGAAATGGGAGAACGGAGCTGGTCAATGATTTCATTCCATGATGGTAGAATGGTAGACTTATCATGCATCGATTTATCATGCAGCCGTGGAGACTTCCGGAAAACCCTCACCAAACATCTGTTAATGGAAGAAATCCGGCCAACCAGTTGACATGGTCAATTTCCCATTATTTGCAGGGTTTCATACATGTCAAGGTGGTGCAGGATTTCTTCCATCCACAGTATTATCCACTGTTATCCCGTGTCGTGTCACTGGAACTTTGCGTTTCTGGAAAATCATAGCTGCCAGCAGCCAAACATCCACACACCGTCAAAGACCAAGGGTCGCTTCAGGCAAGGGAACAGGGCCTGAGGATCGTCACAGCTTTGGAACAGAACAATCCAAACAACTGGTATATACACATTTCGCATTTGATATATGAAATATGATTATATATGTGGGATGCCATGTGTCCTTTTAAGATATGAAATCAAACAAGATTAACCTTATCTAAAAAAACATTGAAGGTGAAAATGTGTGTTTTCTGGTATCGACAGTCACCTGGTTCCTTTGATGATGAATGCTGACACAATTGACACAATCAAAAAACCCAACCTTGGCTGGACTTCTCGCCACGATTCGACACACGTAGAATGAAGTCAGGAGGGATCGTGCCTGCCTGAAGAGTTGCTGCTTCACAATAAAACTGAACTTCTGTGATTATTATCTTGGCATCCACACGCTCCAAGATAATTCTACATGTCCCCGTGGTACTTCAATGCGTTTCAATGACACGGACCATTTGAGAGAGGCACATATGCCAGACTGCCACACCCTTCATTGGGTCGTGGCACAATCATGTGAAGCATGCGCACTGAAACAGCTGGCAACAACTGAGATCATTAATATTACATGGTATGTTTACACATCTACCTCTGCGTATCACTACAAGCAAAATAGCTCAATCAATGTAAAACCACACTAAACACACGAAAATCACATCAAACTCCATCCAAAGTCTCAAGAGTATCTCTTCAAGCAAAGTTTCCACCTGCGATCAGCGAAATAACAAACCTCAATCCTTGAGGATGGCGCCTTCTCGTTCTTCCTTCGAGCCTTTTTCTCTGGAAGGCCTGAGGAGACCACCATGCCATCCGGCGCCCAATCGAAGGGAATGCCAGCAAACATCGCCTGGCAAAATAGATTGGAGGCATTTGAGAACCTCACATTTTATTTAAAAATGAAATGGAAGAAATGAGGGGAAAACCACAAGTCTAAAGACTATGACTATATACATAAATTTGGATGTGTGCGTATACATATATATATATATATTATATATATGTAAATCTAAATATATGTATATATTTGGAGATATCCGTGTATCTTTAATAAGTATCTGAAAAAATAATTATGTGTGTGTGGCTGTGTTAGATATGTCTTTATATCTTTTTTCATATGCTTGCTTTCCATTCAGATTTCAGAGTTGAAGTGATGATTTCTTCAACTTCAACTTGATCCGACCCACCTTGGCCATGTTGACGTACACCAGAATGTTGCAGGACTCCTTTGAGCGACTGCCACTACTTCGAATATCTTCCTAACACGTATTCTTCTCGAGCATCTGCTGCAAAATGATCAACAGATTGATGGGTTTCCTGTTTCCTTCCTGTCAAAAAAACAAATGCTGACAAGGTTCTTGAAAGCCTAGTTTCAGCTTTTCTTCTTGATCCGAATCCACGAACCTGAGCACGAAAAGAGGGCGTCAATCGTCAGTAGTTTCACCAGTATCATTATTAGTATATCATGGGAAACTAAAAGGACCCCCCCCGGGAAGGTAGACATAGGAAAGCGAACAATAGGCCCTTTATTACATAGGAGACAATGATGGTTTCGAAAGGAGGTAGGCAGGATTTTGGCGACTATCTATCATCTACCTACCTACCTATTCTACCTACCTACCTACATCTGGTTACCTCATCAGCAGACGTATCAAACCAGATCCAACCTTCACACCATGCCAAGGTGCAACAAATGTGGACGGCCTCCTCGACTGAGTCCCTTGGCCAAAACCATGGCCACCGAATCACCTCCAGCTGCTGAGGGGTGAAATCACACCATTGATGGGTTCACCAAATCCTCCCCGTTTAGTGCAGGATCTTCTCCCAAGAGGAGCTTCAAATTGAAACTTTCAACTTGGTGAAATTCAGATCTTAAAAGTTGTAAAAGTGCATGCTCCCCTAAAGCACAAAGGAAACTGGTTCCACCTATCATTTTTTCCCCTTGCTCTGTTAGTTTGGAGGTTGGGCTGTCAACAACATCTTCACCAGGCAGCGCCCAATGTGATAATTTTTACTGTATCCCTTAGGCTCGCCAGCCACAGGTTTCACTTTTAGAGTAGGTATTTTCCCATGGTATTTTTCCCGTTTGGTGTGTTGGCATCCTACAAGATTCTCCCATTCATGGTCCAAGATGCCACTCACAGCATGAACCAAGACAGGTAAAGGCATCTTGATTTCCTCAGTTCAGATTACGCTTACAAGCAACGGCGTCCTCTGCATTGCTGAGGAAAAAACACTGCATTATGATGCAGGTGTTCACTTGAGGTTGAGGAAAGAGCTTCGAAGACACCAAAAAAACTCCTAGAATCTTGAAGTGATGAGTGACCCAATGGTAGGGAGATTAGTGTTGTAGGCATCGGTATAGGTATAACTAAGTCTAAGTACCGTATACCTACTTTCCACTTCATCACTTCTGTATTAATATCGCTTCTATGATTAGTGGAAAAAAAGGCACCACAGACTCCAATTCTTTCTGCCATCATAGGAGGTTTTCGCTCCCCGAACCCAAGCTTGCCAGGATTTGGTTTCCCTTGCCTAGCGGAAGAATCTGAGCTATGGCCCATGCATTTCACACTTTCAAAGCACCATCGGAACCCCAAGTAGAGGCAATTTTTGAAGAAATGTGTGAAACCACCACCTAGAGTATGCCGACTATGCCCAAGTTTTACCACTTCCCAGCTAAAGAAAAGGCAAAGGCTGTAATCCACACCGGTGATTTCCAACACTGAAAAATCCAGGCCCAGAACGCGACGAACGCCGAAGGCTCAACGTAGAGGCCACTTTTCACATCCACCGTCTTCAAGGTATGTCCGTGTGTCGCACGAATCCACAAGAACTGTCCGTCATGCATTGTCCTTGGGTCACAGAGGTATTGAGGTACTGAACTATATACCTGATATCTTCGTCATTTCAGCAGGATTCCTGCTAGGAAGCTGCAGTTTTTTGAATATTTTTCATTCAGGCCCCTGAGCTGGTAAAGGACACGATCCTCTTTTAGGTTTATAAATATGTTCCATGGACCCTGCATATTGGAAGCAACCTCATGATCTTAATTACGGTAAGATGCAGTAAGCCTATACGCCTTTCCAGCAGCGAGTATCACCCAATTCGCGCCAATCTGATGGAACCTGCCTCAGACCCTAAGACCTCTTCTATTGATCTGTTTAAAAGGGCGGGCCGATATCAATAACCGCATTTCAAGATCCGTTTCTAGGCACTATCAGAATCGAGCATCTGGAAGCGTTGCTTGCCCGGCATTTTGGTCACCTTCGTCCATCAATCTTTGGATTGGAGGTGGTTCACTGGTTAAAATTGTCATGTTTTTTGTTCAAAAGTTTCTCGAAAAACGATGAAAAGTGCCTATCCCATCCCATGTTCTGGCTTATCATTAGGGGTTCCTGAACGAGAATAGTCTTCTTTGATGGAGGCTAGCATAACCCTGTATATACATAAAATCAGCCAACCAGGGTGTCTTCATGGCTAATTACAATTTTAGAATCATTTCAGATAGTGAAAATGCTTCAACGAATAAACAGTGAGGATCATTGAAACAATGACTTTAAATCATGCCACAGAGCACACCCGGGTCTCCACTTGGTGTTCATCAATGAGCCGGATCTGTCTACATTCTACGATGCAGCTATAAAAGCAAGGCACCAAGGTTATGCTGCTCATATGAGGGTGTTTTCCACGGCAAAATGGAGACTCTTGAAGAATGAAACATGAACTGTCTGCAAATAAACCTTCTATACGAGAGCCGTATTTAACTAACTATAAGCACAGGAGATGATGCCATCCTGACATGTTTCATGAAATCATTTGTTCATAGACGTTGAGATTCAAGAATGCTACTGTTGATTCAATCAAAACCCGGTTATTTGAAGTTTCTTGTATTGGATGGGAAATTTTACTACTACTGTTAATGGAAGAAATCCCAAACAACCACCTGGGATGCAAAAAAAGCCTGCAAATAATGGGAGAAACTACCAACCTCAACTGGTGCTGGATTTCTTCCATCAACCGTATCCACCTCAATGATCTGCGCCGGATCGGCATGACAGCTGTTAGCCAAGTCATCCACCAGTGCATAGCCTCAGGTATTGACAAACATCCAACCACACCCCAGGATTTGAATCACCCAGTTGAAAACATATGCTGCTTCACATTGGACTCTCCCCTAAGTAGGAGGTGAACATGCAATAAAAACATCATTTTTGTCACTGGACCATGTTTTTTTGTACCCTCAGAAGCTATATCAACTTCTGAGCCCTGCCATCATCAAACAGACCCAGCCACCATCAGATTGCATGCTCCTGGTGCTGCGAAAATCCAACATCAGAAGGGTGAGGATGTCCAGCTGCTGAAGATTTGTGGGATAGTCTAGCTTTTGAATCGAATTTGTTAAGCCATGGGGAGGAGAAAAAAAAAAACAACTCCTATATCTTCGATGCTGTGCAAAATTCGGGCAGCCTTCCAGTAAGCCATGAAAGTTGCCGCTCATCCGGAGTTCGAAGAGTGGAAGAATCTGAGAAACACGTGACTTAAAGAATCAAGACCTTCTACAAACTCATCTTCCCAAAGCTCTACTTTCAGGATTCCATCTTGAATTTCAATAAGAATACATGTAATATATTTTTATTTTGCATATATGGCATATACGTGGACATGCACATATTAGATCATAAAGCTTTGTGATATGGCGTATTAGACATCAGATTTCTGTCTCAAATGATTGACATCTTTGTTGCTCTCAACTCAGAACCATGGGATGAATTTAATTTGTATTACTGTATTGTGGATGTAGTTTTGTCCCATGAAGCCTGGACAGTGAAAACTTAACAAGGGACCCTAGGGCCCTAGAGCCTACATACTAGAAAAGAATCGTTATTTTTTACTGGCATGCCAATAAGAAACATCAAGATGTGTGTAGGAGAAGATTGAAAGCTAAGACCCCGAAATGTTTAAAATAAAGATGGAATGTTGAGGGTTCTTTTCTTCCAAGTTCTTCATGTTCAGGTTTCAACTGAATTGTAGAGGTGCACCACCCGTAGTATCAAAGTTCCATCCATGTCCATCTAGTTAAATGAACACGCTCTAACACTTTACGAACCTAACCCCCAAAGAATAACTGAAATATTCATAGACCTTGCACATTCATATAAAGGAGAATAGGACCTTTCAAAAAAAAAAAAAGCACTTCGCAAACATTCAATAGATGACATCACACTTTCACTCATTCTCCTGAGACCTTTGTGACGCAAATAGGCAGCCATTTGCTTGGTCAAACCTCGCTGAAAGGTAAGATTGGCGGTGCTTCGGGTTGGTGAGTAACCTGTGCTGAAGTTCTACAATGGATCAAAGCGTGTCGGTGAAATGGGAAAAAATCATGAAATCTGGACTAGGCTCTAATTGATGGTTGAAATGAAATGATGGCACAGCTGGGAATAGTGATTAAACTGTAATAAAACATTACATTCTTAGCCTCCAAAAAGGAAAGATGTCGGTCAAAAACTTCTATGCATCCTTGAGACGACTCTCATCTTGTTCGTGGTCCACCATGGCCGCACGTCTGAGTCTGCGTCACCCACCCAGGAGAATGATCGTGACAAAAAGCATCAAAAGTACATCTATGCAGAACCAAGTCTGAATCACAGCTTTTTAATCTTTCTCGTGGTCTTTCGTTTAAGGATTGGAGGTACTTTTATCTGCCATGAGTCAAAGCAATTAAAGGTTGCAAGCAAGCCTATCCTTTGTGCTTAATAAATATTCAAGATCACAGGGGGAATGAAAAGTGACTCTGAATTTTTTTTGACTCTCAAATTGGGAACTGATGTTTCAGACATGGAAAACCCTACCCTACAGCCAGTTGGAATCCAAATTGGGACCTCACCAAATATCACTACATGAACTTTAAGAGTAAATAGTTATTNAGGTTGCAGAAATGTTTCCCTTTAATATACCAGCATAGACAGCATAGACCTCAAATAGCAATAAATAGCACGGACCGAGCACCCTTGTTTTTACTTAATTGCTTTTTCAAAAAGGGCAAACAAAACTGTATCTATCCACCGTTCGCGACACCTCTTCGCCGCATCCGCGAACGGCCACAACCACCACAGCGACACCCTTCGCGACACCCTGCGGGAACCCCGCGAGCAGCAAGCCGGGAAAATTTGCGAACACCCACCCCGACACTTGAAGTAAGAACCGCTAATTTGGGGAATAAGTCTCAAGTCTGTCCGAATTTCTTGACCAGCTTGGGACCGCCTCGGGGCATGCTGGGCATGCTGCACGCGAATAGACATACAGACTAAAATGATCCAAAATGACTAAAATAGACTGAATCACAGGGGGAATGAAAAGTGACTCTGAATTTTTTTTGACTCTCAAATTGGGAACTGATGTTTCAGACATGGAAAACCCTACCCTACAGCCAGTTGGAATCCAAATTGGGACCTCACCAAATATCACTACATGAACTTTAAGAGTAAATAGTTATTTATGTTCAGATTGGCAAGACGAATCATGCAGTCAGTTGAAGTTAAGATCGGAAGTAGCAGAGGCTCGCCCAACATCGTCACACGAAGTTTACTTCAGCTTCAAGTCAAGTATTTCAGGTTTGGATAGCACCCACTTGCCAAATAATAGCAACATCTCGCCAGACAATATTGCACATGTTTAGACTTATATAAGCTTGGAAGCCCTAACCCGAAGAAAGTGTAAGCTTGGAATCCCAAAAGATCGCGGGACATCAACTGAGATTTGGAATGTGGAACCCTAGCCTAAAGTAAATTGGTAGAACTTCGCCTGACGCTAGATTTAACTAAAGAGCTAGAACTTCGCCTGACATAAGAGGTAGAACTTCGTCTGACGCTAGATTTAACTAAAGAGCTGGAACTTCGCCTGACATAAGAGGTAGAACTTCGCTTGACGCTAGATTTAACTAAAGAGCTAGAACTTCGCCTGACATAAGAGGTAGAGCTTCGACGGACGCTAGATTTTACTAGAATTTCGACGGACGTTAGATTTTTCTAACTCTAGATTTCACTACGAAGAGGTAGAATTTCGCCTGACTCTAGATTTCATTCATGAGGTAGAACTTCGGACGGTAGAATTCATAATGGACGTAAACTTGTGTCAGACATTTCAGGCTAAAGCAAAACTGTCCCTAAGCAAAGTCTTTGTTCGTCATTCGGCAGACACAAAAGGTCTTGGAACTTTTTAGGACATCGGGCAATGTTTTCCCAAGTGCAACAAGGGGCCGCGGTCTGGGAGGGTGGTCTTGGATGTGAACATTGCACCGTGCGCCTGGCCTGCGATTATCCGATGGGAATTTCATGATTCAATTCACATGAACTTACAGCTTCCAGACATGATTCAGTTTCATGATTCAATTTCATGATTCCTGGCTGCTTCTAGTCATTAACTTACAGCTTCCAGCTTTGCCAGGGGTGGACAGGCTGCAATAGCAAACACGCTGTACGCTCAGTCAAACAGAGACACCTCAAAGCTTGCACTTGACTTCCTGTTTTTTTGCTCGGGTTAGATTTATCTGGCTCCGGACTGGAGGTTGGGCAAGGGGCTGCAATATCGGTGACCCAGTGGTTGTTCAGGCAACGTGGGCTTGAGTTATTTGCGCAAACAACTCGGTCGCTGTTTCGAGGTTGTCGCCTTGTTTTGCATGATCATCTTCAGAATATATGTCAGATCCCAGTCGTTGCTTTGCCCAACTCGCGAGTGCCAATGGGTTTTGGTCCAAAGACATGGCATCAAATTTAAATTGTTGACAAGAATTTTTCAACACCAATGCGCACAAATTAGATCATCCAATACTCATGGATGGGGCCAAAATATGGACTGGATTCTTGTGTACCCAACCTACCAAACTCCACACAATGATAGCAGTGGGCAATGACATGACATGATTGAAACAATGACATCCATGAGCAACGATCAATCTTTACAATCTTTGACAATCTTTGGCCATGGCGTCAGAGATGGCGGAAGTGACCTTTGTTGCTTGGGGCGTGGAATATGAGTACGCATGTGGTCGTCTTGGTGATGTCAGAAAGGCGGGCAAGGTGGTGATTCCGGGTGCGCTGAAGAACCGGTGGCCGCATGCGACACACATGTCGCTGGATGTGCGGGGCATTTGGTGCAGAGATCCGGGTGAGAATAATGAGCGTGAAACAGGCAAGGGCACTTTCAGTATTTTTGTTAATTTTTCGACTCATGAGACACCTAATCTTCTCATTTAGCGGATTGCGTTTGGCAGGCAATCCAGCCAAAGATCACGAAGCGTTGTTCCGCATCAGTGAAGACCCTGCGTGCTGGTCCCTCTTCAGCTTTATCTTGCAGACCGTGATGGCCTACCAAGCCACTTCAAAAGTCGCCTTGGTCTTCAGTTTGGTGTGTATCCTGGCTGCCTTGGGATCTGTGCGGGTTTCAATGCAGTTGCCAGCACACAAAGTGACCATGTCACCATGCATTCATTACTTCATGAGCTACCGCACCAGCCGCACAAGGCAGTAAAGGACGGCATAGAAGTGCTACCCTTGGAATTCTGCTGTCCTTTGCCTTGGACTGTGGAGTTTGGCTGCCAAGCATCTACGGGTGACTTGGTGCAAGTGGAAAACCAAAACAAAATGAAACACATCAGAATCAATCATCGAACAACATGACATCATGCATTTTCATCAGTTTTAGATTCTTGTTCATGACGATTATTTGCACATTCTCACTCCGTGTAAGGATGAAGTCAGAAGAGAAGATCCATGAGATTGCCCACAGGGCTTTAACAGCCCGTATCAATCAAGAGAAGGCGAAGGTGCGTGCTTCGATGGAAGTAGTAGCAGCGCCTGCAGCCGAGCCTGAGACCATCCTGGACGACACTGAAGAATCCATCGTCATGTGGATCAAAGGGGTGGCTTGGTTATTATCTATCGTCCGCGACATTCGTCTGACTGACATTCGTTACAGTGTACCGTCCGATGCATTGACACTTAAAATCATGCAGCATTGGATCATGTTGATTGTTGTGCTATTTGATCTTTTTGTGCTCAGATATTTTCCTAGGCCAAGCAGAAAGTTGGTGAAATCGCACCGGACGTGGCCTTGGCGTTCACCAAGCTGGGTGTGGATGAGAACAACTGGGCGGCATCTAGGCAGAATCTTAGCACCTCATCTGGCCTTTTTTTTTTTAACCGCTGACACTTCAGGCAGCCCTTTCTCTCCTCAAGAAAGGAGAGAAAGGTGTGGAGAAGATGTCTGCGCTTGTGCCGCGCATGATGCGCGAACAGCAGAAGCATTTGAAGCAGTGGCGGAACCATGAGCCCCACCTGCAATCAGTGCGCATGTGTTTTGAGAT
Organism: Breviolum minutum Mf 1.05b.01; assembly: GCA_000507305.1. Taxonomy (NCBI): domain Eukaryota; class Dinophyceae; order Suessiales; family Symbiodiniaceae; genus Breviolum; species Breviolum minutum. Next base: position 83,226 of record DF239908.1, on the reverse strand, counting down.
GATATAGTGGCCGTTGCATATATTCAGGCCATCAGTTGTTAACTTCACATTCCTGCATCCTAGGACGCCGTCATTGCTGCGCACATTCGCGAAAAAATGGACGAACTCATGTGCCAGGAAGGAGGCGGGGCAAATAGACAAACCAATGACAAACCATGTCCTCAAACTATTGTGGGCTTAGACATTGCCAATCTCTAGGCAAAGACCAGCCCACAGAAGCCCTTCCAGCAAGCTCTGCTGCTGGGGATTGTTCCTTGGCTTAATTCAGTCACAATGTAATTGCTATGACCGTTTAGAGGTTTAGTATGACTAATTGCCTCAGGCACTGGTGGCATGGCAGCAGCAAATGAGTATGGCACGCATGGCAAAGGCCTAGGCAGGATGTGGCCCATGTGGATGAAATGGTGTGTGTGCGTGTCTTTTTTAGCTTTTAGATGACCGTTTAGAGGTATCGTTTAGTATGACTAATTGCCTCAGGCACTGGTGGCATGGCAGCAGCACATGAGTTTGGCACGCATGGCAAAGGCCCAGGCAGGATGTGGCCCATTTGGGATGTAGTGCTTTTAGATGCTCCTTACATGGTGTACCCGTTTTTGTTTGTGGAATTTATAGGCACAGCATGTTGTGTGCGTTTTGTTTTTATCAGTCGTGTGTGTGTGTGTGTGTGTCACATACCGTCTTGATTTGCAATCTTCAGGGCCTTCTTGGAGCCTTCACCAGCCCGAGCATCCCATGGAAGGCAGGGGGCACTAAAAGCAATTTCATCTCACGACTTGACTTGAGATGATGCAGATTCACTTCCCTGTTCTGTCTGCAACTCCTTCGGTTAGGTCAATGGTGGCCAGCTGGCAAAGGCAGGTTTTTTTTCAGTAAGACATGAGTTGCAATGTGGAATTAAGACTTCATTGTTTGGCAGTTTCAAGTGTAAGATGATGCACATTGCTGTGTTGCCCAGCAAGGATGGCCGAGCTTTCCCCCACAACCTCCACAAGGCACTGTGCACCTGAAGTTCTGGGCCAAGACTGTCGTCGCATGTTGACCTGTGTCAGTCGCTCCGTGGAGAACGCCAGATTACATGCCTGGCCCAGAAGGCCGCAAAGTTTTGATGTGGGCATGTTTGTGTGCTGCGATGTCAGATTGTGTGAAGAATCTTCATTGGTCCAGGTGTCTCCTCCCGAAAACGTACTGCTGCAGATGCAGAGATGGAGGATCAGCAGCAAGGCACCGCTATTGTTTTTTTTTGAAATAATATGAAAAATCACAGCAGCATGCAATGAGTAGAATCCTGTCACAGGAGGATGGAAGTTTATTCCGGGTCCTCACAAGGCAAAAGGCTGGTCCGATGACTGTGAAACTCTATCAAACGAACTGCACCGTCATATCCAACTTATTCCAACTTCAAGATGACAGGAAGCGGCAAGGGCAAGGGCGGTACTTGGGCACCATGGAATTGGTACTCCACAGACGCCTTGAAAGCATTTTATGATGTCTAACACTGTCAAAAAATATTTTGGCTTTAAAGGGTGAATCCAAGTCCGCCACCGTTCTCAGGATCAGTGGTAATAGCAGCTTCCGATGCAGCCATGGCGGATCATAGCGGTTTTTATAGGAAAAAGAAAAAAGGGCGCAGCAGTGTGTGCAATTAACATGCCCATTGCTGCCATTAACCACAAAGCCTGTCATTGATGTCATTGCATGATGGGCCACGTACATGCAAACACTGGTTGAACGCTTTGGGCCAGGCCATATCCTTTGACTACAAAAGGCTGGTAGCTTCTTTGCACATTGCGTCCCCTCTTGGCTTCTTTGCTGCCTTTTGGATGTGGACCCATTTTGCAGGCCCATGCATTGAAGTGGACCTAAAAACATCTGGGATGCCCTTGCCTCACATGAAGTCGCGCTGGCGTTTGCCATTTCCAATGTTGCATGAACCTTGATGATGACACACTCAGGTTTCTTCCAGGAATGGCTTGCTACACCAGCAGCTATCTCAGATGAGAATTTGAAAATTTGAATGCTCGTGTGAGCTTTCATCATCTTTCATCTTATGTGTCACTCATGTGTGATTCCAACTATTAGTCACTCCGCTTCGCTTGTCATTCATGTCTGGTTCCAAATCAGTCATTGTCAGATGCGTTTATGGTGACATTTATGGCTTAATCCCTTCAGAGCGTGTATTTCCACTTGTGGGTTTTTCCGGGCCTTTGCAGCCTTTGAAATGAAAAGGCCCGCAAGCAAAGCCACTGCCATGAAGGCCGTGAAGCGGCCAGCTAGCAAGCAGGCTGCCGCGAAGCAGTCCGCCCCTAAACTTCCTGCTGGTCGCCCAATGGATGAGGAGTGGGGATATGAGAAGATATGTGAATGCCGTGTCAGCATGAAGCCCCTGTTTGAAGTCAATAGTTGTCATGGTCACCGGATGCAGGATCTGATCTCAACAGAGCCCATCAAGCGCAAGATTCGCCAGGACAGAACGTGATGGGGGCTATCTGTAAAATACTCTAAGCTGCTCAAGCTTCACTTCTCAACGCATGGCAGTAGTGACTTCGTTCATAGCCTTTGCTTGACACTCCTGACTCGCATTTGTTTGCCTGACCCAAAGTTTGATGGATCTGAAGTTTTATTTCAAGCATTTTTGCCCTTTTTCCTTCCTTGACCCAGTCTGCCTTAGTGCCTTAGCAATGGCATCGCCGGATCTGGATGGAGGTGGCCGAAGCTTTAAAGGCAGCATCACTGTGGAAGGCATGTGTCTAGAAGAGGCCAAGAAAAAACGCCCTGGTGAGGAGCAGGACTGGGTGAAATCAGTTGTTTAGGCTTGGTGGCGAAAGTTCATGATTACAATCCGTTCCTGCGTTTTTTTTTCTCCAGGAGTGTCGCTACGTACTGTTCAAAGTTCCACGCGGCCGAAACATCCCTGACCGGTGTTTGACGAACAGAGTGCGCTTGGTCGTTGGACCTGGGGAGGTGAAACTACTTTGCTTCCGTGACACTTTGGCTTCTCGGATTTTTTCGTCGGAATGGTGGCATTGGTGGGTGCCCAGTGGATACACGTTTCATTTGCTGAGTTGTCATCGTTGTTGGTGTTGTTGTTGTTGTTGTTGCTGTTGCTGTTGCTGTTGCTGTTGTTGTTGTTGTTGTTGTTGTTGTTGTGGTGGTGGTGGTGGTGGTGGTGGTTGTAGTTGTTGTAGTAGTTGTAGTTGTAGTTGTAGTAGTAGTAGTAGTAGTAGTAGTAGTCGTTGTTGTACTTGTTGTTGTTCTCGTTCTTGTTCTTGTTCTTGTTCCTGTTCTTGTTGTTGTTGTTGTTGTTGTTGTTGTTGTTGTTGTTGTTGTTGTTGTTATTGTTGGTGGTGGTGGTGGTGGTGGTGTGTTGTTGTTGGTGTTGGTGTTGGTGCTGGTTGTTGGTATTGGTTGTTTGTTGGTTGTTGTTTAGTGATATTAGTTGTTTGAGTGATTTGTTGTTTAAGTTGTATTTTGCGTTGAACATTTTGTTTTTTGCTGCATTTGATATTGAAGTTGTTGTTGTGGTTTTGTGTTGGTGTGTTGTTGTTGGTGTTGGTTGTCCTTTAGTGATGTATTGTTTAAGTGATCTGTTGTTAAAGTTGAATAGTTTAATCATTATTGATATTTGTTGTTGTTGATGTTGTTGTTGTTGTTGATACATTTGTGACCTCCAAACTTAATGAATTGAGGACCAATTTTTCCAAGAACGAAATGTATATATGCGACAGGGCATGTATCCACAAAATCGTTTGAAAGTTTGTGACATCAATACATTATGTATTTTTGGGCGCTTTTGATATGAAACAGTTGATAGTCAGTCTGAATACGTCTGAATCGTGGCCTCACTTTGCCATGGAGTAAGATGAGATCAAATAGGGAAACAGGTGTTTTTGGTGGTGGTGGCAACGTGCAATAAATACATGGTTGCCAGTGATGGTTCGACTTGAGGTTGAGATGATGAATGAGGGACCGGCAGAATTGAAGGGGGCCCTGATGCAACTGCTTGACCAAGAGTCTGATGCCAGTTCTTCATGCGGCAGTGCCTTGACTTGTTCTTGCGTTTAGTTAGATTTTGCATCATGGTGATCCCCTGCCCGAAGAATCTTTTAGTTGCCAAGAGCTCCACTATTAGGTGAGAACGGATCATCATCTGCTACGTCTTCAGCTTCTGCATTGACAAAGTGCCCAAGTGATGAGGATGGCATTGACTTGCAAAGCGAGGGCAGTGATTGATGTCACATAGTTGATGTGACGGCCTTTCAGACTGACTGAGCACAATGCCAGACCGCGGATTTGCTTTCTGAAGGAAAAGGTCCAACAGAGACTGCTGAAGAAGTTGAGCCTTGCCTTGTTGCGCCACACAGCCGTTCTTGTTTGACTCTTTCTTCGATACTAAATTGTGTAAGAAGCAATACGAGATATTTTAAAATCTTAGGCAGCCTATTAAAAGGTCTTTAAGAGATTCATGCCTGTTGCAGTCTCTTGCCATGCTGTGCATTTTTGACTCGCCAGGACAAATTGTGCAACGCGCCAGCAATGCAGGAAGACATGGCTAGCAATCGCGTTGAAACCCAGTGGGCCAAAAACCTTGCATCATATGTCAATGAAAGACCCTTGCATCATATGTCTCATCGGGCTGGTGTTTCGCTGGATAAGGTTGTGAGGGTTCACAAGGTTTGATTGTTTTGTTTGATGTCTTGACAGTCATTCTTTGCTTGTGTAAGGACTGCCTCATGATCAGCCCCACCTTCAGGCCACTATCAACGGATGGTCTGACTGCGCAGGTATGGCAACTGAAATGATTGGTCTGAAGAGTTTGCGACCTGTCTTAGATTTGTTTGTGGTTGACTCTAGCTTTGAACCCTTGTGCTGGCCTTTGACTGGAGATTTTAGTTGGCCTAAAACTCTGTGCCTGCAAGGTTTGCAGAGCTACAAGCGGAAACCAGAGGCTTTGTGGAGTTCAAGGCAAATCTGGTCGGGGCTTGCGATCGCAACCCAGATTGCTTGCATTTTGTGCACAAAAACCATGCCCCACGTTTCTTGGATAAAGTTGTTCCAAAAGATTGTTTGTTGACCTTTTAATTCAATGAGTTCTGCGGCCTGCAACACAAGGAATGTTGGTCTCAAACATGAAAGACCGCAGGGTTGATGATGCTGAAGGGATGTGCAAGGTGCTGGTGGAAAACCAGCTCACCAACACCTATGAAGAAATACCGCACAATCTGGGAATTTACGTGTTGGGATTCCCCTGCACTCCTTGGAGCCTGTGGCTCGGCTTGAGCCAAGTGTGGGCACTTGGGAGCCGTTCAAGGTAGACCCTGTCAATCATACGGTAGTCTTTACTCTGATTTCAAACTCATCGTCATCTAAGGAGAGGCTTGGGCAAGGGCTGGAAGGATGAGAACACGGCCCCATTCTTCGTGGGTATACAAACTATAAAGCACACCCAACCTTTGGTGTTTGGACTGGAATGTGTTCCTTGATCCAAGACAGTTAGAGGAACCCTTGCCACAGAAATGCGCATTAGGCAATGAATGGTTTCAGTCAAAATTCCGAGGTGGAATCCATGACAAGCCGGAAGTCTTCCAACCAGGAACCTGTCAATGATGCCAAAGGTGATGCCAAAAGTGACAAGAATGACCTTGAAAAAGCATTGGCCTATGTCTCTGAGATGCTTGGCGACATGTACTCCATAGCTGTGTTTCGGAAGCAAGCCCCAACGAAGCATGGATTTCCTATGATGCGACCCCGTTGGTACGCCCCTAGGCCTTATATACTGTATAGACCTTTATGTTTGATTGTTTTTTGGCAGATGGTGTGTGTGTGTGTGGGGTTCAAACAACAATAGCCCCGGCACTTTCAAAATCATTCCAGGCTGTGGGCATTTTGATGGGCCAGGGCGTGCCAGACACCGACCAGTTCAATGCCATCTGTCGACAGGTCACGGAGTCCACTTCCAATCCCGTTACCTTGGACTATTTCGGATTTCTATCAACGTTGAAACGCCCAGATATTAATTTTGACCGTCTTCATGCTCGTCCATTGCATGATGCCCCTTGGAAGGAATTTGTAGCTGCTAGTCATGAATCAGAGATGAATCTGCAAGCTGTTGTTGAATGTTCAGCTTCAGGAATTGCTACGCATACCTCGATGTGGATGTGAACTTAGTCCATGGGAGCTTTGCGAAGTGCATAAATGTCAGTGCGGAACAATGGCAAGAATTTAGTGTCTTCTTGGAATCACATGGTTTTGAATATCGTTTGAGCTGTTTCCAAAAACCACTTGCTCTGTAAGGATGCAAAGGCAACCCCACATGTGCATGGAGGCAATCGCATGCTGAATTTCTGCAAAGCCACAGTGCCTTGGAAGAGCCATTGGCGATTGGTGTTTCAGTGACATATCTTTGATAAATCCTAAAAATGTTTATGTGGTGAGTCATGCAACTTTGCCTTCCGAAACTGAGATGAGGCCAGCTGTGCAATGTGAGCCATGGACAAGAATCTGGATGCATCACTTTCATTGAGTGGCTTGCCAACAAGGGATAGTTGCGCTGCTAAGTTTCCAATACCCAGCTCTCTTGTTCAGTATCGGGAGTTCAAGCCTTTTTCCGTCCAGGGCGGGCAGCAACAAGAAGCCAATCAGATTTGTTTCTTTGCATTGGGGCATGTTTGTTTCTGGATCTTGCATGGCTTTACCATCACGAAAAAAACAGTTCATGGAATTCCAAGGCTCATGGAATCCAGCGGCATTCCGCAAACAACTTCACCTCGTGAGAGGAATTTGCTCAACATCATGGCCTATTTGAGTTTGCCACTGCGCACCACCAGAGCCATCATTGACAAATCACAGACCATTCAGCCACTTGCAATGTTTTAATAGTCACCAAAAAAGGTGCACACCTCATTAGGGCCCAAAAAGGCCTCCCAAACCCCCGATTTGGTCCACCAAAAAAGGTGTGCATTTCGGGGGTCGGTTTGCACACCTCATTAGGGCCTAAAAAGGCCTCCCAAACCCCCGATTTGGTACCAAACTTGGGACCTACAAGGATCTTAACAGTTCCAAAAAGAGTAGAATTTGCCATCCCAAAACGTGTGTGTAAACCATCCGTTCAATGGGTCCTCGTGTGTGAAAATTCTTTCAAAATAAGGTATTGGGGTTTATGCCTTATTAAGCCGTATTATGTTTAATTTTTTTGTGAAAGATGTCAGACATGTTTCAAATTGCGGGCTCGGGGGGCCTTTTGCATAAGATCACAGTCGGGGGTCCGTTCAGTCAATGGGTCCTGTTTGAATTTTTTCTTAAAATAGATGCCATCTGCGTTGAGGGAATTTGATTTGTGACATATGTCAGAAATGTCGGACTGAGACGATGTCAGCTGCGCGACGACGGCTTGGTACCAACGTTGGCAACGCGAAGCTCATTGTACTGCATGGGTGCGGGCCGTGAGTTGTCAGCAGCAGAAATTGCAGTCTTGATACTTGGCTGTTTTTTGTTTTTAAATGGCTGTTGCAATCTCATGTCTTTCACAAAGAAAATCGTCTGCCCAAAGCATGCCAGAAAGATTCAGGATGGGTGTGCCACCATCTATGTCGTTCGAAGGGCAAACAACGCCGGCCGTTCTGCAGATGCTTGGAAATGGCATGCATGCAGCATGCGTTGGCCATGCGCTGGGGATCGGAATTTTAGCTCGTTGCGGGTTGCTTCGTGAAACCTGAAGCCAATTGAAACCCTGACTTGGCTAGTCTGACATGATCGATCATATCCTTCAGTCAGACATTTTGGCCATGAAAGCTGACCAATGTGAGTATTTCCAGCAAAAGGGTGGCTTTCACGCCGAGCATTGGTTTCAAGATTTCAATCGAATTGCCGACAGCTGATTTGTCTTTCTCCAGGGTGCACTGTCAAAGTCTATTAATGCTGAAGGGTTTTCATTGTTTAAAAGTCAAATCTTCTGCGTTTTCATGTTCGACATTCAAGTAATTATATAATCGGTTCATCACAAGTATTTGATTTTTAAGAGATGGCAGATTTTTTTCTTCTGACACCTGGGATTACCTGACCTGTAATATCTTAATCCAATTCGCCAGACAATTCAGTCTTACCTGAATTGAAGAATTCTCATAAAATACTTCCCCTTCTTCCAAGTCTGACATTTTGATAACCCAAATGTCACTTCATTAAAAACCTCAAAACAATCTCTGGAAAGAACCTGTGGGAAGGGAAACCACCCACGTCAGTCGTACCTGCGTTCGGGGATAAATAATTATTAGGGAAACATAGGGAAACCACCCACGTCAGTCGTACCTGCGTTCGGGGATAAATAATAGGGAAACCACCCACGTCAGTCGTACCTGCGTTCGGCAATCTTGACTTCAAATCCCCCGTCAGTCTTTTTTTTTTTTCATGAGAAAGACTCTGGTGTGCATAGAAGGTGGAGGGTCTCCACTTTCCAGGTACGCTGGAACCCGAGTTCGGCTGTGCAACACCTAAGGGTGGAGTTGTTCCCCGTCAATGAACAAGGGGAGGGGTAGCATCTTTAAGGTGTTGCACGGTGGTACCCAGGTTCCTGTGTACAAGGAAGGTGTACAGGCTCCACCCTTGTAGCACCTCAGAGTCAATCATTTCCATCAGCACAGGTTCAATCCACGTCAGTGGAAGGAGTCTTTCAGTGAAGGCAGCCATGGCGGAAGTGGCGGATGGGGATGCCACCGTTGCAGCAAACCGCTTGTTTGCGCTGGCAAGAAGGTCTGCGAAGGACGCAGTGGTCGAGATTGATTTGGAAAGCAGGTTCAAGCAAGTTGTTCAAGGAGGGCAACTTCAGAGCGAATTGTCAAAGGCCTTTGAATTCACCCAGAAACAGCTTGATGGGATCTTTGCCTTAATTTTTTTGTGTTGTGTGTGTGTGTGGAAGTTTTTTCTCATGGCTCACTGACTCACGCCTTCAAGTTGTTTGGCATTTCATGTCTGACTAAGATCTGAGGAAGGATGCAAAAGGGGCGGCCTGCCCAGTACGTGCTGTGGATGAGGTGAAAGCTAAGCCAGGGCCCATCATGACTGGTGGCTCCTTAGGTTTTCTGAAATTGGATGAAAGGAGCTGCGTTGCTATGAACCCCAAGAGGATGTTGCACGTGATGTTGACATGGACACGAAAGCCCTTGGAATTGAGCCGTGCCGCCCTTAGGGTGTCAGGGTTCGCAGCCTTGCATTTTTGAAACCAAAAAATTGGTCATTTGCTTGTGAAAGTTTTTCTCAAGGAATGGTGGGCACCATCAACGTCAATTCTGACAATGCGGTGTGGACTTCGAATGAGTACAAAGACCTCATAAGGTCGTCTTCAGATGAAGAGTTCCAGACTCAGTACTTGAACTTCGGCATGTTGTGAGTTTCTGATTTTACACCGGCATCTAGTTGCTGCAAACTTCTCACGACTTTCAGGGTGGCGGCAGCATGTCTCATCTGCTTTTGGCTGGAACATGAAGAGCACATTCTTCACTGGCTGATTGAATCGCTCACTGATATTGTGCTGCGGCTGTCAGAGCAGGGATCTGGCGCCAATTTCTTGTTGAGCAAGTTCGGCAACTTGGATTAACTGTTTGACAGTGTTGTTCTTGAAACTTGAATTATCATTGAATCATTGTTTTTTTGTCTCGGTGGTATTAGGTGGTTACGAAGAAGAAGAAAGGAGACGCAACGTAATCGGCTTGTCTGCCCGCAGCAAATGCCTGGCTCTCTTGGAGATTGTCGACTGCTTGGGAACTGACACATCCCAGGCTTTCAAGGAGATTGCCGAAAAACTGTCCTCAGACTGGAACCAAGAGACTGTGAAACGGTATGTGACAGTGGCCAAGAAACTGAACGCCTCGCCCTTGCTCATGGAGGCTCTGATGCAGCTTGAATTCATTCATGGCAGGGACAGTGGGCTAGATGGCATCACAGCACTTCGTTCTTTGGTCTCCTTGAATCTGGAAGACAAGGACTCTGCTTTTATTGTAACTTTGCCGCAACAGGTTGAAAGTCCAAAGTCTCAGACAGTGCTATTGACCATTTTTGTTTGATCATTTTTGTTTGGCCAGTTCCCACATCAAGCTAATTACGTTCTACCCTGTTTGGCTCAGGCCACAATGATCAATCAAGAACAGCGGTGCGGCTTCCGGAAAGCAGGGAGTGTCATCCCTTTGCGACATGCAAAGGGAAACTTTGATATTGGTATGAGGCTGAAAGCTATCTTGATCAGAAGAGATGTCTTCCAACATTTGATTGGAATGTTCACCAAATTTCAGGATGATATCAAAGCCTACATGCAGCCTTCCTGGTATGATCAGTTTGTTGATCAACCGGAACAGGAAGCAGAAGGTACCAACCAGCTGGGCGATGATGATGGGGATGATCTTCGGCCAGAAGTTTCATCCTTTGCTTCCAAGGCCCCGCTCACGCGGCTTTGCATCAAGCTGGCTAAAGGCCACTATGAGCTTTCACTTTGCAAAATTGCGAGCCTTGTCTTAAAAAGTTCTTTGAATGCCTTGTCCAAAGTTTCATGAACTCTTTGTTTGAAACTGCCCCAATGAGGAAAGAGAGCATTCCTTCAAAGTCCCTGAACCTCACAAAAGATGATGGATTGCAAAAAGTGGTGGAGGCCTGCCGGGAGAGGTATGTGCCACTTAGTTGCATACAGGAGCCTGATGCTATACCACAACTTGCCCAACTTCACATTCCTAACATTAATTGCTTTTTCAGGCATTTTCAGCCTGAGCCACTGTGTCTATGGTTTTTCCACCGAGGATTGATTTTCCTCCAACACCTGTTGCTGCCGCAAAGCAGGTGAGTGTTCGCCATGAATTTTTGGAAGTGACGACAGCAAGTGACATTTCCACTGAAGCAGAATACTTGGAGGAATTGAGCAGGTACAATCAACAGGCGAACCAGCATGAAATCCGGGTGATCAATGAGTGCCTCGGAATTGAATTATTATAGTAACTTAAGATTGAACATCATTACACATTGCCTTTGTTTCTGACGATTGGATGTCGTATAACTGGCGAATGCCTTGCTTACTGCAGGTACATTGCGGCTCGTGTGGAGTGGCTTGTTTGGGCCAACGGAACGGATGGGAAGCTCGAACGGCTGCCCCTTTTGCGTGAGTCGGCCACCCCAAAGATTTTGCTTTATGAATCTCAGAACGACGGGCAGTTGGATTTTGATGAAATAAAAAAGCGGAGGTTGAATGTTTTCACAGGAGTTGGCATTGGCTCCTCTGCAGATCGTATGCAAGAAGTAGTTGAAATGTATGACAAGATGCAGGGAGCCAGCTTGCCCGACCATAGGGACAAGTCTGCTTTGGCAGTGCTTGTCAAGGTCGACACTCTCAAGTCCCGTTCAGGTTTGGATATCGTTCGGGGCAAGTTGCCAAAGAAGTCGGCTTCAGCTGTGGTCACCCTTGATCCAGAGCAATCAGACCTTTTGAGCCGCATTCGCAGAGGCAAACGTGCCTTCGGACACTTGGAGACAAATAATATGTTCAACCCATCCGAATCGGTGATTTTAAAATGACAACAAAAAAATCTAAACTTAAAACTCGAAACTGTCTTTTGGATTACAGTGTGCTAAGGAGCTCATGTTGAAGACAAGCTGGTGATTGCAAGCAGTAAGGGTTTTTCTTCAGCCGCAACTTGCATGAAACACCTCAAGTCGACCGACACCTTCTTCAACCGTTGGCCGGTTCCACTAGTGGCAATTGGCACCCTCAAAACATGCAAGGGCAGCGACTATGATGCAATGTTCATGGGCGACAACGTCACGGACAGACTGGATGAGGCTTGAAAATTTGTTTTGATTGTTTTGATGTGTGAAGCATTTGTTTTGATGTGCGAAGCATGTGTTTTGATGTGTGAGGTGTGAAGCACTTGCTTTTAATTGTCGGACCACTTATCATTTTCTGCCTATACCGGAGGCTCTTGGGGAGGAAGGTGAGATGATTGCCAGCGACATGGTGAAAGATGATGAAGTGATCCCCTTTCCTCACGAGAGCCACCCAATCTTGACACAAGAGCTCCTGCACATCTTCCATGCCGGGGTTCTCATCGCTGTGGGCATTGGTGCTGGCCTCTCTGTCTTGGGTGGCTTGCTGGCCGGCGCCCGGGTGGTTGCGGTGACTGCTTCGAAAGCGCATCAGCGATTTGTTGAGCGCAACATCTTTGCATGGTTGAAGGAGAAAAAAGTCGTGCCCGGTACTTTGCTGCCAAAGCCTATGAATCTTCTCCAATGGGAACAAAAGAAGGGAAAACCCACACCGACACCTCCACGCCCACCAGCAAGTGGCTCTGGTGGGACTCCTTCTCCGGCTCCATCTCCGGCTCCAACGCCGTCTCCGGCTCCATCTCCATCGCCAGCACCAACTCCCAACAACGGGAACAGCGGTGGCCCAGGAAAGAACCTTTTGGCAGCATTTGGAAATGCGGCCATGTGAATTTTAATTGAATTTTGATGTTTGGCCAGCGTGGCCTTTGATGATTGAGCGGTGCCTGTGGTGACTGGCCCATGTGTCTTGATCAAATTTTGATGTATTGACATTGCTGGCCAGAATGGAATGGCCTTGATGATTGAAAATGCCTGTGGTGACAGGCGCATGTGTCTTGATCCGTAGCTGTCTGATTTCTAAAGCCAGCTGGCTCATGTGGGAGCTTGCTTTCGGCATAGCAAGACGACTTGATGCTTGACAAAGTATCGAAAAAGGATTGACGCTTACTTGACAAAAGTTGGAAGTGAGTGAGGTAGGAGCTGCACCCAACCTTTGTTTGATGGTTCAATGAAAAGTTTGATTGAATACATGTCTGCAGCATTTTCGAATCTCAAAAAAATTACCACGTGTTGGCCAGAATGGCGGAATCAAGTAAGGGGAAACCCTTGGACCTTTTGACAGAAGCCCAAAGGAAGATGATTAAGAGCACAGCATCTTGGCAGTACATTTGAATTCCTGAATGGATTGATTCCGTGGCAACATGTACATCGTATGCACATCATCCCGAGGTGAATCAACTCTTAGCCGATGATGAAGAGGGGACTATGACCTTGAAGTCTTTGCTGAAGCAAGCGACTGAAAAAACTAAGATCGATTGTGTGTCTTGGCAATAGGTGTGCGCAACTGTCTTTCACACACTCAGCTTTCTTGCAGCCTTGAATTGTCAGCCTAATAGTTCATTTGCTATTCAAGGAACGTGGTCCTGGTTACGTTGTTGCGCACAAGGTGGCTATGAAGGGCAGTAGTAGTAGCAAGACCCCGCAAAAAGCGGGTCCAAAAGTGCTAGTCCCAATGTTTAGGAAATGAGTCGAAAAAAGGTGCTGCATTTGTTTGCCAGTGCCAGCAAGCTGCAGCTTTACCCGGTTTTAAAACCTCAGCTTCGTTGCCCATGTCGCTTTGATGAACTATCCAACTTCGCGGTCCATTGTTTGTTGCGATGAGGCCTTTCCAAGAGCGTCAGAGCCCATGCCCAGGACCGGTTGCACTTGGCAGTTACTTGACAATGAAATCTGAGTCATGGTTGGAATGTTACTTTGTCTGACTCTATAGACAGTCACGAGTGGCATTCAGATCTTTTTGCAAATCTGACCGTTTGCTTTCCGCTTCTTTGGACACTGCAAGACACAGGAGCAACAAAAACATTGAAGCGAGTCTCCATGCCAATAGTTGATGTTTATAAACAAAATGTGGGTCTCCCAAGTCCGGATGTCTGTGACTGAAATCGTCTGACATAGATTGACTTCATATTCACGAACAAAAAGTTACATTTATATAGATATCGTCCGACGACATAGATTAACATAATATTCACTAACATATATAGATATCGTCCGACGAAGTAAAAGTAATTCTTCACATACTATCTTGTGACTATATAGAAATCTACTGACGAAAAATGTTGAAGTATGAAACTGTAGATTATTCATTGCAGGCTGCTGCCCTGCTTTTCCTGCCATGGCTTGGCGTCCATTTTTTGACCTACAGAAACTGGAAATTTTGAGAAGCCAAGTACCGGACCATCCACAAGGTGCAGGTCGTGGAGGGTTGCCTTCTCCCATAGAATTGTCTCAGAAAGCACTGACTGAATACGATTATGTCCTTGTGGATGGAAAAACAAATGGAAACTGCTGTGTGGCAGCATTTTCGCAAAGTGCAATTGCACAAGGGCTTCGTCCAGGTTGGAAGAAAATGGCTGACAACAAACGCTGTGGACAAGTTCGCAAGATGGCCTGTGATTGGGCTGCGAAGAACAGGGGAAACAAACTCTGGGGAGGCTGGTCCTTTCAAGAGCTGGTTGAGATGATCTTTCATGCCCCCTTCGACAAATGGCTCTCGCGACTCCGCCTTGCAGACACATGGGGGGATGTCGCCTTTCTGCATGCTGTGGCTTGCAGCATTGGTGTTGATGCATTGGTAGTGGAAAGCAGCCCGGGGCCAGCCCGGCTGTTAGGCCAGTCACTCATGGTCGGGGACCATGACTGCAATGCTTTAGTTCCAGTTGCTCTACATGATCATCACCATTTCTGGGCTTTGGAGCCACGTGCAACCCGTCCAATGGAGCAGGTGGTCATCAAGCTTTCCCCAGAAAATGTGCTTTCAAACCGTGGCATCGAAACTCTGGAGCATGACGATGACTTTGATGTTTTGGAAGCTAGTGAGGAAGCCATCGGTTGCAGAGAGCAGGAACTTCAATTATGTGAAGCTTTGTCTGCGTGGTCTCCGTTCGACATGCCAAGTGAGCAGATAGTGCAAGCTTTGCAGACCCTTGGACTTTTCATCCGAACTTTAATCTGCTGATGCCAACAACTCACTGTGACCTTTAAAGACTTTTGTTTGCCGCCAGCTAAGGAATTTGGGGGGGCAGCAGGTGAACAGCCCACCTACTGGTGTCTTAGCAAGGGCCAGACGCTTTGCAATTGTTCAGCTTGCTAGAGAAGATGCTGCGGAACAGGCCAGAATTCTGCGTGAAATCAAAATTCCAACCAACTGCTATAGTCAAACTTTGATCAAGTTTTGCTGCAGGTGATGGGAGCACATGCCAAATACATGAGAGCAGAGAGGGCCCTCAATGCGATCGCAACATTGTCTTGCAGAAAGATTCATGCACGTGGCGATGATTCCATGTCACGGTCTTCCTCGTCAAAGTCCATTCTGCGGTTGGAAGGCTTTCTGAGTGCTTCAGGCATTGCAACTTGGTTGAAAAATGTACGACATGTGTTGAAAACAGATTTAACTGGCCCTGGGGTCTTCCACCTATCTTCTATTATGGTCATGGTGCTCTGAGGAGAAAGACCTTCAAGGTGAATGTGCGACTGGCCGTGAAAGCCACCAATGTCTTGAACCTTTTCGGCTACAACCAGGCATTGTGAAGCAACTTGGTGGAAAGCTGCAGTTGTGGTAGTACAAGCAGTTGTAGCGGTAGTATTGTTTCCTGTCAGTATGTTTGTCACCAACTTTTGTGCTTTCCAGGAATTGGCGCTTGCTTTGGGCTAGCCTTCCTCGTGACAAGCGCAAGCAGTGCCTATTGGACATGATGAAAAGTTCAGGCAACCAAATGAGGTTTGCAGGAATCAGAGTGTGTACGCGGGCTTTTCAAAAGCTTTCAGGTGTGTCGGCTGGTGCCCTTCAGGATGTGAGAGACAAAATTGCAAAAGGAGTTGTTACAATTTGGCGAAACAACAACTTGGCATTCATGGAGATACGCAACCAAGCCCAAGCGCATCGATATGTGGACGCCAGAACTTGGATCGAGACGTATGCTGAACTTCACGGAGAGCAGTCCCCGATGTCTTTGAAGATATACCTTCCTGCAGGACGGAAGTTCTTTTACCACTCCCAATACACTTTTGAGCGGAGACTTGGTTAAGCTTAAGGAACAATGAGGCCTGCTTTTGTTTTTGAACCGCCCCTTCTGATCCCCGTGCACAGTAATGTTGACAAGGATGGAGCAACCTCTAGGACATCTAGACGGAAAAGCAGCTGATCTTTCTACATTTCGGCGAGCATGGAACCATGAGCTGCCTTGGGTTCGCATCGCAAGCTCCGTTGCTTGTCTCGACTTGAATCGTACAGCCACTTTGGACATTGGTTGCTGCTAAGCTCGGGCCGTTGTAAGGAATCTATGTTTACAGCCTGTTCGGCTTGCACATTTCTCAAAAAATTTGCTTGACAAGACTTCACGAAGCGACACGGAAATCTTGGGCGCTGTCCGCAAACGTTTAGGACAGAACTCTGAGGGTTGGGGATAGAAAGAAATCAGTCAGTAAACATGTCAGCCTTTGCATATTGTTTCTCTTTTGTTTCTCTATTTTTCAGGCCAGCACTATGCCTTCCAGGCAGCCCAAAGGTTGGCAATTGCAAGGTGTCAAGAAATGTGCAGGCGTACCGGAGATGATTGGCAACTTTACTTCGTTTTACTTCAAGTCGGGCTTAAGGTAATGCATGAGTTTGTGATGTTCGTGTGACCGGGCTTGCCTTATCTCGACCCCTTTAAGGTACCTGTCAATTGACAAGTGCGACCAAAACAAGACGACTCTTCCATGCGTCCATGATATGTGCCTCAGTTGCACAAATTGAGTGCCACACCTTTGCTTTGCAAGCCTGCATGTGTAGGTGTGTGTGGCAATGTGTTGTCTTTCCAAGGCTCTCGACACCATTGTTCAAGCAAGGTGAGAGGTTTGTAGTTGGTGTGGTGGGGGTCCACTTTGCCGGCCCCAAGCGTGACTTTGGCTGCACAGTGAGACTCTTGGTGTTTTTGATGTTGTTGCTGACACTGGACTTTTCCATGGTGTGAAGATGAGGTGAAAGCGAGTTCTGTTTGATCAGCACACTTGAGAATACGAGCCATGGAGCCAATTCCCAAGCGACTATGTTGACACGCCAACTTCATCGCACAAGTCTCAAGGAGCATCGTTTGCCAAATACTTTGTTCGTTGGCGCAGACAATACGCCAAAAGAGACCAAAAATGGAACGGTGATCTGTTGGGGTATTTGGCTATTAGCATCACTGAGAACTACGAACCTGAGAGCTTTGGAGTTCCAGTACCCACTTGTGGGACATACGCACGGGGGGCTGGATCGTTTTTTCAGTCGGCTCATTGTGAGCCTCAAGGGCAGGAGCTACTTGACATTGGGTGACATGGCGTCCGTTTCCCAGGAAGCTCTCAAAGGCTTCTCGATCAACTGGAACCATCATGGCTCGTCCTTTGATTGGACATGGGTGCGGCAGATCTTTGGCTTTGAATTCCACCGGTACAGGAATGTACATGCCTTGCGCTTGGAAGTAGATGACAGTGGGCTGTGGATCAAATGGAAACAGTATGTTTCCGATCAGTCATGGTCAAGACCCATTTTGCTTGCCGACCACGGCAAGCTGCCACTGTTGGAGCGTGCTTCCCCTCCTGTCATCCAGCATGCCTTTGATGAGAAGGAGCAGGCAAAATATTTGAATTTGATACTTATCTCAATTGAAATTAGTTAAATTGGTCATTGATACTTCGAAAAATTCACGGTCATAGTCATAGTCATATATGCCTTAGTTGCTCAGGAAAGCAGCTTAGCTGCCTCTGGCGAACACCCACGGGCCCAACTTGCGGAGCTCCGGTCTTATGTGACAGCAGGCTTGGATCCTGGCCCATCCTTAGATACTTGGAAAAATGCATACAAATGCGGATTTTTTATTTCAATCTTTTCGAAAAGCTGGGGACAAACAGCAACCAAGGACACAATGTTGTCAGACATGAGATCTGCTCACCTGGGTCCATCCCAACAAGTGGTGCCCTGTGACCATGCTGGGCCTGTGATACCTGAAGATGTTTATTATGCAATTTCGATGGGTGCAGACATCGGCCAAATGCCCCAAGATTCATTGATGACAGTGACTGGCACAGGAGAAACCGCCGTGAGACCTCAAAAAACCTATATGCAGCCGGGCGATTTTTGCATTGTTGCTGGCAAAGATCGCTTGCCAATCATGTTGGGCGTGATGATGGGTTCCGTGCAGCATGAGGGTGAAGAGAATGGCCTGTGTTTCGGTTGCAATTGGGGTTTCTTGCCAGTTTTGTTTGGACTTGATTTTGTGGTGATAAGCACCTGTGACCTGACATTGTGTTCACCAGGTTTGCTTGGTACCATCCGCTGCAATCTCCGGAAATGAATTTCCGAGCTGGTAGGAAGAAGAAGGTCCTTGACTTGTTCGGACCATGGGTGCCAGCCCAAGACCTTGCGCTCCGTGAGACAGAGACTATGCCAAGTGTGATGCAACCTGCCAACAAAGTCTTAACATGGGATTTTGAGCCAGAGGTAGACCATGGCCATGACCCTAATGGCGTGCTGATCCCATTTACTGTTTTTGATCAGTTGATGGATATACATCGTATCGATGTAACAGGCCTCCATCTCAGTTCAACGAAACGTGGCAACTTGTACAGGACACATAGGCTGATGATGCCTATCTCGTAGACTGCGATGCTAGAGTCTGCTAGAGGGGCGTTGGTGTGAAAAAAAATCGATTGCGAAACTGTTCAGCTTTGGCGGTCAGTTTGTAGCTTCATGTCACTTTGTGGAAATATTTAATTACTAATACAGGTTCATGTCATATTGTTCAAGAATTAGTTGCCAAGGGCTTTGTTTGGCAGAGTGAGTTTCAGCTATCAAACCGCAGTCACTGCAGTTCTATCGCCATAGCCGCTATAGCCATGGACACGGACCCCTTTGATGAATCAGAGAAGTTCCTGCTGGAATTGTTCGTTGGCCAGCTTGATGACATGCCTTGGATGCGCAAGTTTGAGATGTGCCAGTCTTAGTTTTTTTGAAGACCTTTTGCGGTTTAAGTTTATTAGGTTTTTGATCCCATGTGGCATCAGTCCGGCTCAGGCTGGAGATGTTGGTGACAAACTTTTCCAGAAGAGATGTTGTTCCAATCTTGGATATGTTGCTTGGCTCAAAATTCTGGGCCGCGTTTGGTGCTTGAGCCTTGAGAATGTACCTTCCCAGCCTTTCTGAGGCATCCGACAAAAGGAGGCAGGGTACGTTTGGCCGATATCTCCCGCTCTAGCACTCTGAAGTGACTCGGCTTTGCTGTACTTGTGAAGATGTGACGGTTTGCTAGCTATAGGGAGGTATGGTGCATAGCGTGAGGTTTGTGTGGCAGCAAACGCAAATGCACTTGAACAAGCAGATTGCGAACGTGGTGGCTACCTGTGTTACGAAATCAGAAGCGGTGGACAAGCTCAATCAAAAAGAGGCGAGGGGGGAAGGGACATTGCAGACATATTAATTGGTGATGGCGCTTCATTCAGGATGTTGGCTACACTTGCACTGCTCCACTATGTGGCGCGATGCACCGCATCACCTCATGGCCAGAGATGCCACAGTTCTTCCTCGGTCACTTGCCCTAGAATATTATGTTTTGAATCACTTGTTGTTGGTCTCTAGCCATTTTCAAACCCACAATCAAACAAGATTTGGCTTGGAGGTGCAGATGGAAACATCACCTTTCACCAAGATGGTTTCTACATTCTCCGCTTGGCAGAAACTGACCATGAACAGCTTGATAGGATTGGCCTCTGAAAAAGAGCCGCGGGTTCAAAGGAACCACAGTGATCTGCCAGCGGGACAGTGAGCAGTAGGGAAAACCAGTGCGAGAGCGTGATATGGCACCGACCGACTGACTGTCTGCAATGAATTGACCCGTACTGACCTTCATTTTGGAAGCATTATGGCATGGACTGACTGGTTGAAATGAGTTGATCTGTTAGCATGCTGTGGCAGGACCTTTACAACTTCCGGCCTGGCTGGAAAGCACCTTGTGTGTGTGTGTGCAAAGTCCGACGGACTAGCCTGCTGTTACCATCTGAAACGTATTGATGGCCAGCCATGAGATGTAGGTAACTGCTGCATAATGTTGAAATTCAAGATTTCAAGTCTGACGGGTGTAAAAATGTTGAGTTTGAAAGTCTGACGAACCTAAACAGTCTGACGGGTGTAAAAATGTTGAGTTTGAAAGTCTGACGAACCTAAACAGTCTGACGACACAAGGAATATTAGATCAAACCAGCCTTTGTCCCACATATTGCCAATTGGAGTTCAAAGTCTGATGCCAACATCGTCTGACGAAGCCGACTGACAAACCTTATATATATCCATCAGATCCAAAAAATAATATCTTCCATTGTCATGGTGTCGCTTCAGTAGGTAGTAGAGGATGTTGTAGGTGCGCTTATAAGTTTCAAGGGTTACAGAATTATTACTATTAGGACATATTAGGACCTCAGAAATTGAGAGTCAAAAAAAATTCAGAGTCACTTTTCACCCCCCTTCTGATAAGTGTATTTTGTTTTTTTCAGGGGCGAGAGAGGGTGAGCCAGAAAGTAAGTTGCATGATCATGTGAAAGAATGTCAGCTACTGGTTCTTGCCTAGTGCTGCTCACTATGGCACCTTTTAGTTGATGGATCTAAACCCTTGGAGCTCGACGCAAAGTCCTACTGGAGCCCACACGGCAGGCGGCTGGTTTTGGTTGGTGAACCTAATCCCATTCGTTTAGCCGAAGTTTCATTGAAAAAATCCATAGCTCAACATCTACGTGGGAATATTGAATCCCCGTGAATCATCTTGAATCCAATCTTCCGATTTCTTTGCCATCAAGTAATCAGCAAAGCCATCAAGTCCAAGAAGACCAACATCAAGTGGACTGGTGTATTGCTGCTGGGTCTTTTTTTGCTCAAGGCGCGGTGAAACCCCACCTGCAGAGAGGGCGAAGAGGGTGAAGAATAGTTTGATTAATTTTTCATGTCAATATACCTCGCAAAAATTCGTAACACATACATGAGTAAGACTGCAGAATTGTGTTTTGATTATCTCACAGTTCCCTCATATCACAAAACTTTCGCACTGGGCAGATCCGATTCATCTCGTTCCCAGCCCGGGAATCACCCCTTCGCGCAGCTCGGTGTCTCTGGTTGCTCGTCCCGCCGAACTCTGATGAAGCGCTAATCAAAGAGGTCACGAAATTGCCGCTGAGTGAATAGAAATAAACACTAGCAAGAGAAAATAGTGTAGCCACTTCAAGCCAGCATCTACTCTCTCTGGATTGTTTGGGATATTTATGGTATGGGGTCCGAGTTCGGTCGTGTTGCTGGAATCCTCAATGATAATCAAGCTCAAACAACTGGTGCGTGTCTATCTCAACTACCGTTTCGTTGTGTAGATCACAAGGCACCACAGCCCCTGACAAACACTCCGTGTTGCATAACTCCAAAATATCAGAGATTGGCGGGGAACGGAGGCACATTTTACACCTCCGAAACATGCAGGTGAAACAGCTCCAAATGAAACTGTTCAACAGCTCCAAGAAGCGAATGAAAAGTTTCGAGTCAGGAGATGGCAGCCAACATGACATCGATCTTTACCATGAGTCGCTACGATAAAGTGTCAAGTTCAAGCAATGGTCAATTTGGGACAGGTGTCTTGGGTGTTCCCAACGTGAAAATTGAAAATTGCACCTGGGATCCCCTACAGTAGAAATGTAACAATCCTAATGGCCACTGTCAATGAGAGGGGGGATGCACTCAAGGTCAATCTCACACAATCATTCACAATCTATCAAATAATACCACCAGCCCTCTCCTTCCCTTTGATTTGTTCCCGGTCGCCGCCCAAGACCAGCTAAGAGATGGGGACAAACGCTGCAGGCGAAACTTCGTTCGCACTGGTCCACCTGCACATCATGCGGCAACATACGTGGTATTCAAACCGAAGGAGAGGGGCGATGATGCTCCTTTCAACTTCAGATCATCACGTTGAATCATGGCTAGGCCCCACTCAAAAGAGGGTAAATGCAACATAATGCAACCCTATATGTAATCATGGGCAAGCTTTTCGCCTCGCCAACATGGACATGATATTATATCATGTTGGAAAGTTGTTCGTTGATGCAGGGGCATTGAGTGCAATAACACCAAGAAATCGACCAAAAAGGAGCAAGTTAGTGCCGGCCAGCGATGGGGCTATAGGGGGCTAAGTGGCTACACACTCTCAGGTTCAAGCTTCCTGCCAACTATCATGGAAAGCCCCGGGCATGTCGTGCAAAAGACCACCAAACTGCTGTATGTAGATATATACATATATGTATATATGTATATGTGTAAAAAAAATATATGTGTGTGTGTGTGCGTATTCCTTTATTCATTCACTAATCTTTGTGTGAGCATCTTAATCAATGCCTTCTCCTTTTTGGTGCAACCACGTTCTCCACACCTCATCTGGTCGGACTCCCAGCCCGCTTGCTTCCACCAACTCCACCTTCCAACCTGCAAAAAAAAGGTCAAAGAATATCCAAATATGTATATATATAAATATAAATTACAAAGTTGGTTGATTCAAGAAATTTCTACAAAATATGTTCAGTATATATATATATGTTTATTATATAAATATCTATATATATGTATATATATCTGAATAGTAGTATCTATAATATCTCTCTCTATCTCTCTCTCTCTCTCTCCAGCGTCCTCAATCCATGTCCCTATGTTAGGGAGACGCGAGCCATGGTCGCACCTCATTTTATACGGAGAGACTTATATAGTTAGTCAATATATCGTTAGTACAGTACTACTAATTATCAGTCTTACTATTGTCACCATTCTTCCTACCAGCATTATCATTATCATTGTTAGTGTACTATCATTACGAGATATAAGTCTCGGTGAAACCTTTTCCCTCCCCATATTCTCCTCGGAATCCCGGCCTCACAGAGGGACGGCGCACCTCTTGAGATTCCGTGGCCAAGCCAAGTAAGGTCTCCTCAGCGAGATCCCATCATATCTATGGCAGTAAGAATTGGGTGGATGTCGTCCTTGGAGGGGATCTTGGGATGCTTGCATCTTTGCTTTTGTTGTTGTTTTTTGTTTGGGGTGGAGGGTGAGCGTGGGGCTGGAAAAAGCAGGGCCACAGGCTCAGGCTTAGGTATCATGTATTATTGTTACTACAGGAATGGATAGGGATTCTTTAGGCTGAAAGTGAGAAATTGAGAAAACTCCGGTCTATTCTTTGTCATATGCCCTCATACACCTTGATAAACCATAAGAGACTCTGAAATTTGCAGCTCGCCCCTTTGTACATCGTGAGTCGTGAGCTTCTGAGAAGTCATCTTCCAAATCTGCGGTATGCACATTTAATTAATGTGAGTTTAGATATCCACATGTTACTCACACTTATGTACTTGTATCCACAGCATACATCCCAAACATATATGCCATTTCCATTCGCCCCCTGGTCTTCCACTTCAGATGTCAAGGTTCTGTACTCTTGGCATGACGGGCATCATCGGTGGTGGAGCGGTGATGGCTTTTGCCCCTCGAAGTTGGAACGGCTTGAGCGATGGAAATAGAGATGCTTCCAACCAAAAAAATGGATGGTGTTTTCTTCCAAACACGAAAAAGTTCAAAAAATAGACACCCTTTTCTCATCTTTTCTCTGAATCACAAATTCAAAAAGGAAAAAGGGGGGTTCGTATGGGTTTTGTAGTATGCAAAAGTCTCCGACTGTTTAAACCTTTCCCAATGACACAATAAGCACACACATCATGTCTTCCTTCAAAGGTAGGATTCAAGCTTGACCTAACAAAATCAAGAAACACTTCACCAAACATACAAGAAGGTCTAAAAAATCCAAGTGGATCCCATCAAAAAAGGATATACAGTATAAACTATTTCGTTTCAAAACGGCCATCATCGTCATGTCGAGTCCATCCCCTTATTTTTCACCTGCGATTCCTCCTGTTTTTGCAATCGCTTCTTGTAGAGGTTGATAGTTTCTATTCAAGTCGACTCCTTGAAGCGACCAAGTTACACAGGTCCATGGGCCATATGCACAGGCAGTGTATCCTTAGGAAGCAAGATTTGTAGGAAATTTGGTCGTTTTCAGCCTGGTTTTGATGGTTTCACATTGAAAACTGTAGTGGCTCATTTCAGGGCCCCTCTTTTCCTACCTGGTCCAGGGTTTTAGATCCTAATGATGGTATGACTGATAGCCTCATTGCCCTGGAACAGAACACCCAAAATCGCATGAAATAACAAGAAACGACCATGGTTGTATCAAATGGAAAAAATGACGCGACCGGCAAAACACAGCAGCGCCCCCACGTCCTTCCCGTGGCAGTTCAAATACTGGCTTAATTTTCGGAAAATGAAAACACTAGAAAACAAAAGCTCTTGGTGGGCCAACAAACGGAAAGACTGTATGCTGCCTGCATCAACCATCTATAGTAGTTGCTCTCAAAGACAAGGCAATGGAAAATCGAAAATGAACAAGGCATGTTGCATGGATGAGCTTGGATCCCCAGCACTTTCCCTTGGCAATGGTGCTGACGAGGCCAGGGAGGCGGTAGGATCCGGCCTCAGTTCACAGCTGGAAATCCGACCCATCCAGTGTGCCTTTGGTCGGGGAGGTGTTGAGAGGTGCTTGCAACTTTCACACCCAAGTCGTTTTCAAGCTTTATGAAGCTACAATGAAGCTACTTATCTACTTCTATTGGGCATTATTGAGCCATGTGTGTCTTTTCTTTGCTTTACCATGAATTTCCGACCTATCATGGGTTGCCTGTCGGTGAAAATCCACGAATGAAAAACGCATCAACGTCTGAGTGCCACACTTTTGGCCCTTGGATTTGGCCATCGCCGACTTGGGCTGTGGCGACCCTGCACGCCCACTGGGAGAGCTCAAGGCACCCGTTGTGCCAGCAGGGACGGTAGGCGCCGTTACGGTGCTGCTGGGCATCGTCTTGGGGGAGCTCGGCATGGAGCTGGTGCCTGGCTTGGCAGCTGCATTAGCTTGGCTGGCGATTGTTTGCACGGACCTGTGGCTCACCTGACAAGATCATCAAGAAAAGGTGAGGGAATCCTATTGTCAGGATTTTAATTCGAATATGTTCCACTTCAATTGAAAACGCAAGAAAGTGTTGTTGGTGGTAGGAACTTCGGTAGCATAGAAAAATGATGAAACCAGACCCTTCCACTGCCTCAACGCCCCGAGACACGCTACAAACATCTTGCTACATGGTACTTCTAAACTCCCAAAACAATACAAAGACAGCACTTGATTTTGTTTCATGCTTTGCAATATTTGTACGCATACTCTGCTTGGGTGCTTTGCCTGAAACTCGGTCTGCGTCTCTGCCTCGGATTTTTAAGATTTCCCCGATGGTTGATATGTGGAGATGTTGTGAATCACGTCATCATCCCAAAAAAATATATCCAAAGTTTTTGTTTGGTAGGGATTCCCCTTTTCCAAGTAAAAGTGGAAGCGTATGACAAGCTGAAATTCAACTAATCAGAACTAATCAGTTGAGGGCATTAGTTCGATTAGTTTATCCCATGCTTCCAAAGGGTTTATAACATAAATCAGGTGATGCAGCACTTCCGCCAAAACAAAGTTGCGTCTGGTGGTCAATCTGTAGTCCCTAATGGGAGATGACAAGTTAGATTGATGGGCAATTTTCATGTTGGCCCAAGTTGTTGATGAAGGCATTCTCGGGATTCTTGCAGTCAGGCCAGCATGGGCTGGCCTGAACCCTTCTCCCGCCTCTTGTCGGTTCGGGTTCGTGTTGTTAAGCTTGGGCCGGACCTGCATCCAGTGATGCGGCATGATGTCACCTAAACCTGCCCTAAACGGCATAAAAAGTGCAGCCTTGGAGTACGAGTTGTGGTTCCCTTCCAATGCTTCTCCAAACATGCAAGTTCCCAGGCAAATCATCCAATCCGACACCAACTTGTCTAAGTACTGCCAAATTCACGTTGCAATACGGACATGGGCTCAAAAAAGGCTTGAGAATTTCGTATGATAAACAAATCACCCTCGCCTTGCCACGACTCAAGACTCCAGAACCAGGCCGTGCCACCTCAGATGGCTGAAGCCATGAGACTTTTTTTCTCTTCATCGCCGTCTCAAGAGTGCAGCTGAGAAACAGACTAGACTTACAAGTAAGAAGCCGGTACACATCAAAGGGTGCACGGGACTGTACACACAACGAAACTAAGAAAAGATACCAAACATGAGACTATGACCTATGATTTCTTTGACTTCTTTTTCAAGGGAGTATTGCATGGTCTTGTTGATGTATTTTGGGGGGTTCTGATGGATTCGCAATGTGTCAAACAAGGCTTCCTGACCGTTGGAGGAGGCTTTGTGTTTTTTTCTCGGAAGGGGGTCCATTGTAGCACACTTCTAGTAGCAGTAATCATCGGTGCAACCACCAAGGATTCACCGGATTTCCTTCCCTCTAGATACTCACCTGTCAAAGTTTGCACACAAAAATCTAAGCCATATTCCTTCAAAAAAGTGAGATTTAATTATATTATACTGTAGTTGTGTGTAGTATGAACATGTATTTTGACCATATTGTGTATCGTCTGTTTGCTTTCTTGTGTCATGTTCTGGAACTTTGTCTCTGCCTTATATAGATGCTGGCATTCATGTGATAATCCCCAAGTTCCCCGCCCACTTGTTCAAACTGGTGTCCCACTCGCGCCAATTGGTCCTCAGGACCAAGCTGTACATTGATGTCAATGTGCATAACAGCACATCAAACATCATTCCAAAAAAAACGGGCTGAAAGTGAGCAACATCAGGCAACATGCAATCCCCATAGGAAGGTTTCTGTATCCTGGACCTTTGCCCCACCCTGGTACCTTAATGTAGCTGAGATCTGGACTTGCGGGTAGTACCTTGCCCTTCATTGACCTCCAACCACAATTCATACCTCAGGGTTGGGTCGCGGTTCATTTCAATCAACAGGTCACATGATTCAACTAAAGTGTCAACTAGCCAAAATCTCAGCTAATCAATAATCAACCAAAGCTTAGTTTGATGGTTTGATGAGAAAAAAAACATCACCGGAGAAAGGGGTGTTTTAAAAAACTTCGGTTATCTTCTCTGTCTGCCCACAAGCACAGTCTGGAATTGCCAATCTTCAACACCAAGTGATCATTGGGGTTATACCTCTATGATCTGAGCTTCCTGACCCTTCAGGGCTATGAGCGACACCATTGCTTCTAGCCTCCTGCGGAAAATAAACACGTTCCACGCAGAGCCACCCATCTGATTGATCGAAAGACGAAAGATGTCACTTAAAAGAACATGGCCAAAAAAAGCCAAGCCACAAACAAAGAAGAACTGCAAACACCTCGCTGAACCCTTTGAGACCTTGGAAGTTTATATAGGTTTACCACAAGCAGCCAAAGGGAGCCATCTATGCCTTGAAGGTACCATTCCCTGTTCGCCCACCTTGACTGCTTGGAATCGTTTGGCTTTGGCAATGCCCCAGGTGTTGGTACTGACACCTGTCAGTTGCATTCGCTGCGAAACGGTGCCCAAACGAATCATAACGGCCCCGTACTTCGGACCCAGGGAGAGTTTTCGGGGCTCAGAAAACTACAGCATGTTGATACACAATGCATGGATATTACTTGATGACACTTGACACTCTTAAGAAGCGTTGAAAGTAATTTGCCCAGAGAAAATAAACACATGATGGCTAGGCTACATGTGTACGGTGTACCGTAGCCACCCAACCCCAGGCCCACTGGTTTCTGAGATCCCAACTGCGATAGATGAAGTACGCACCTGAGGCAGGCCAATAGGTCTCACCTCGCAGCACGTTGATGGGCACAACACCCGTATCATGATGCATGGCACGCGACCACCACCATGGAGACTGGGCTGACGAACGCTGGTTCACCCGGAATTGTGGCGCTTGGCGCTCCACGAAGAGTACATTCAACCAATCATTCTGGAATCCACCTGGAGAGGGTGCGAATGCAAGAAGCATCCTGAAGAGTCACAGAGTTTGAAACATACAACATTTTGACACACATCAAATCCAATCCTATTTCTATCTACATAGTGTCACTGTTGTTACTAGCGTCTGGTTGGCGGCATTGATCACCCCCCGATCACCACACCTAGCTTCACCGCTCGCAAATGCTTCCTGTGCAGGTGATGGAACATGATGGAATCAAAGGTGAGTGAAGCATGATCAGTATGCTTTGCCAAGATCACCTGATACAGTATCCCTTGAGAGAGTATTGGATTCAGTATGTATCGGCGGTCGTATCGGCATACACTGCAGAATTGCAGGGTGAAGTGTTTCGGAGAAATGAATCACATCAAAGGTGCAAATTAACGTGTTCAAGCTGTTTGTACATTGGCCTGTTTCGAATCCAGACGTTGCGTCAAAATCAAGAAGACCCATCCAACTTGTCCGTGAAATTATGTTAGAAAGCGGTTCTGGTTGACTTGCTGAAAAATAACAAATTGTCGAACATGATTGAAGACTCTCAAACATGTCCAGTCAAAATGTTCACCTTCCGTTGCACTAAGGCCCCTCCGTTGAACATCTGGGTCTCCCATACCATGTGGTTGGGCTACAGCTGCTGGCAGGTGAACCAGGCAAGGTTCCAGTGGGAGATCCAGGGAATGGCAAAGAAGTGAGGCTTTCATTGGTGGTCGAAATGCCCAAGCGCGGTTGGCCTAGGTTCGAGGTGTTCAATCCAACGAAGTGGGGAGGCTGAGGTTGAGAGGATATCTTGGGACCCATAAATCAAATCAAATCACGCATCTTTTGGCCTTTTTTGGCTGCCCTTCACCTTTACTGAGTGCATGACCACCAGCTTCAATGTCTTTCCTCAGTAGCGTTGAACGAGTTGATTCTCCAAGCCGCAACCGTTGAGAGACCACTTCAAGAGTGATTTCTACATCTCTGTTGAATTACGTTATCATGTCATCCCAAGCATCCCCAACAAGATTTCATATAAGGCCACTGATCTCCACAACCAACAACCCCAAACAACCCCCCCCAACTCAGGAAAACCTGGCAGCAATTTTTGTTTCTCCCATCCAGTGCCATCTTAGCACCGACCTTGGAGGTGAAACATCGGGAACCTCAGCGTATGACACCTGGAAGCTCCTGGCTGGGCTGAGGCTCACTTGACCATGATGGATCTTATCTTCCAGCCTCAAATTTCACCAACCTCAAAGATCCTCAAAATCATCCAGATCCAAAAATGCTCCCTATATTTTTTGTAGAATATCCTGTTTATCAAACGTTTCGGGATTTGATGCTGTGGGTAGTTCACCCTGACTTGGTCCACTCTCCTGGACTACGGCGCCACATGCGATGCAGCAGGCACTCTTGGGCCTTGAGAACCAGCCAGTTTTGCGTTGAAGACCTTTCGCATACGTTGATTTATGATATATATACAGTTATATATATATATACTTCACGCAAGGTCAACGAATTAAGAGGTGGAGAAGCTTTTGGAATTGAGCCTATCTGAGGAAACACCAAGTGGAAAGGTATTGTCATTAGGTGAGATGCCCCCAACCTCGAGTACCGCTACCAACTTAATATTGGTTGAAGCACCCATGAAACAAAAATCTGCGCAGATTCTGAAGATTTCTCCAGTGACTCTTTCAAGTTATGAACCACCATGGGCCTGCTGTAGTGATGATATTCAACTTTCATGACCCATGGGAGCCACCAAAAGTGCAAAGTAAGGAGTTATACTGAACATTCGTCTAAGACCCTGATTTTTCGCTGAAGATCTTCACTACCGGCCCTATCCTGAAAATGCACCTGGCATTGGGGGCTGACCAGGTCCGTCGCAAACCTGGCGGCATTGCATCGCATTAAGTTGGCCAACTTACGAGGTTCACATCACATGCTGCACATTGATGCAGATGCATTCCAAACAAACATGATATAATGATATAGCAACAACAGTCTTTAGTCTATAGTACCTTGCTTAGTATGTGATCTTTAAATTACTGGGAAACTGAAAATCAAATCAGGCTTCGCCATCCTTAAAGTATGAAATACAGGACACTGACTTGGTGGTCCTACAACTCTGGTACCCTTCACATGACATTGACTCAGCTTGATTTTATCAGATTCAGGATCACCTTTTGCGAATCCCAAAATGCCATGTGCAGTGCACCACTTGTGTATCTACAAAGCTTTGGCATTCCATGTCATCTTACCACTCCAAGTTGAGATTCACATCCAAGCTATGCAGAGACCATCCCTGCCTGCGGCAGACTTCGGTCGTGATTTACAGGAATAGTAGCCATGGGCCGAATCCAAACTCTCCGCAAAAAGGCGCAGGCCTTTTTGGACGCAAGACATTCACCATTCACAAGTTCTCCACAAATATTCTTGGTTGTTTGTGCAATGACAATGGGATTTTAAAAAAAAAAGATCAAGTGACACATCATAGTGACACATAGTGGGAGAAAAAACTAACCTCTTACAAATCTATCATACGTCATATGGCCCACCATCCCTGGAGCCTTGTTGCCTTGCCACTGCTGCGCCATCCAGGTGCCTCTGGCTGGGCGCCGTGGCAGGGCGCCGCGGTGCGGCCGCCTCGGCAGCTGCCTTGGCGTCCAGCACGGCGGCGCGCTGGGCAGCGGTGGCGCACAGGTGCGCGCGCCTGGCGCATCAAGTTTGATGGAATGTTGACTCAGTCAACTCCACTCATCTTCAATTCAAAGGTGTGCCAATGTTATCTGTAGAACCCCGAAATCTCTACGAATCAGTATCCTATTCAACTCACCTCCCCAACTCATCCCCCCCTTCCGCACCGTCGCTTGGCCGCCACATCTGCTTCTTTCTGCAGCTTCCGATGTCGTGCCAGTCGCAGCTCTTGGAGCTTTCGCCTTTCCAGCTCGGCAGCCTTGGCTTTCTCAGCTGCTTCCTGGTCCTGCATACCAACCCATCGAAGGGTCATGGGTTGGAAACATCGTGGACCCACCCAATTTGGAGGGGTGTTTCAGGCTGGAAGGTTGGGAGTTGATATGGGTTGATGCTCCTTGAGTCGCAGTTGCTTCACCAACTCCTCAGCTTGCAGTTCTTTCTCTTTGGCTTCATGTGCAGCACGTTGGGCAAAGACCCGGAAGGCCTCCTCGTTGCGCCTTCGGCGTTCCTCAAGATGGAAGCTGTAAGGTGTGGGGGTTCAAAGGATATCAATGGAGGCATAAATACGCATGTAAGAGTCTTAAGAGTATATATTGTATCATATGATTGTGATATTGTGTGATTGCGTACTTTTGGTTGGCCCTTGTTACCAATATTTTACCAATATGAAATGAAAGGAGGTTGTTTGTGATATTGAAGAGAAACATTTCAGTGTCAGAGTGCAGTATCCACATCTAACCCTGGCCATCATGAAATCCCAGCGTCCTCACGGTGCTTTTGCAGGCGTTCCTCCTCGGGGCGAAACGTTTGCCAACCAGAACAGCACATGGATCTATCCTTGATCCGCCTTTCCAACCCCCGAACACTACAAAACTCACAGTGCACATCATAAGAAGCAAAATACTTTTTCCAAAAACATGGTTTGCATCACTAGAATCACTACAGTCAAACATCTTGTGCCCTCACCTTCACATTTGCAACGTTCTTCCAGATTTGAAGGTAAATCGCAGGTCCTCCTCTTGTGCCACTTGGGCATCTTGTTGCGCTTTCTGTTCTTCAAGATATGCTCTCACGGCAAATTTCTCATTCAGCTCCTGGTCAGGTGTCAACAAGCCGATTGGCACCGAAAATGTGGCCCCAAGGCGGGCGGTGTTTCGGTTTGGGTCGTGATGGGAGTGATGGTTACCCATGGCAATCCATGATATCAAGAAATGCCTTGCTTGGGTGTGATATGACAGAGCACCATCCTTCGGGTGAGCCACTAGCAACCTTCCTTGACATGCTAGGACAAGTGTGTGGCAGGCACGTTTCTGAAGGCATAAGATCCTAAAATCTCAAAATCGCCATCAGATCAGGATGCCGATCTGGGAAAAACATCAATTTGTTTGAGTGCTCTGATTTCCTGCAAAACAGAGAATAAGGCCAAACCGGAACATGCCACCTTTACGGGTGAACTTCGAAAATGCCATGTTTTGAATGCCTCAATTTTGCGGATGCGCTCGGCGATGATGTCGTTGACAATGGCCTGGCAAAACATCAATGGACTTGATGACCTAGAGTGAAACCAGGAATGCAAACTAGGCAACCGCCACACGAGTAGATGCTCCTAAGTTTGGGATCAGAATAGATTACCCTTATCGTCCCCTTCTGCACCACAACCCTGCGAATACAACTCCCAAATTGCTGGTCTGGGAATGTTAGGAATGTTAACTCATCCAATCAAGTGTTTCCCTAGCTCTTCCCCCAAAGCAAGACTACCCCTGGTGGTGGCACAAGCTCAAAAAGGGTTGGTCAAGGAAATCCCAATCTAGATGATAACCTGGACCATTGCCTGTTCAATTTAAGTATCCTGGACCAGTGGCTGCTCAAGTAGAGAGGTCCCATTTCATCAATTGATCAATTGCTCACGTTGCTTGACTTCTGCATGTTCCCCCAATGGAGAAAAGTCCAGGGTTTACTTCAGGAATCCCACGACCATACCAACAGCCCCAGTTTCAGCTCCCAGGAGTTCTTTTCGCCGAGTTGTGGCACGAAATCCTCCCAACACCGGGGGGGAAGCTCCCTCAGGCTACTTCACAGGCTGCCTCATGAAGGCCTCCTGGGCTGTGACGGCAGATTACTAAACAAATCCATTCTTGCAGCATACATCTAGACGCAACACAACGGGTCGCACATTACAGTATACATCTCTGCATGAGACTGTTTGAAGCCAGATGTGATACTTTACACCTATCTTTTGGAGAACACGTTTGACAAAACCATTTAAATCCATTACCAAACTCTTTCACCCCTGCTTCACACACCTTGCAAGATCTCAAACCTTCTTGTCGAGATCTCCAGATATATCTTCAGCCTTCAAAAGGTTGGCCGATTTCTGGTGGGTGATCACGTGTTGATCCCGGATAGTCTTTTGGTAGAGTTGTTGTGATGCCAATTGTGGGCATCAGGAAAGGCAGAGGAAGGGAAGGACCCTTCCGGTTCCAGGCTGCATGTTTTTGTTGGCAATAGGCACGGAGATCTTTTAGCTTGGCGCTTGATGAAGTAATGTGCAGACCAATTAGGGGATCCTATTGGCGTATCTATCATCATTATGACCTTAAGGGCACATCAGATATGACCACAACTCTGTTCTTTGATCAACCGAACCATTCTTTTAGTTGCATCCGGGTCAATTTGGAGCAGCTGCAGTTGGTCAGAAGCCCAGATAATTTGTGTGATAAAAGGAAATTTGAGACAATCTGTTTAGAAGCACATGGGATCCCAGAAGAATCCAAAAAGAATCATGTAGAATTGAATCATCCAAAATCCATGGCATCTCTTGCTTGAAGCACCACTCACCAGCCAAACTGCATGATTAAGACTTCAACACCAATGGCGACCCAAGCCTTCTCCTCAATGATGGCCTTCATCAAAGGTTTCTTTTCCAATTTGTTGGCCTCCCATACACCAGCGATCCTGGCACAGCTCCCACGGCCCGATGGTTTGGTCAAGTTGAGGCTGCGGATGTTGTGGGATGCAAAAGCCTGAACTGGCATTCAAATACTTCAAATACTTCTAGATTTTTTTTGTTAACATGTTTCTTTTAAACATAAGTTGTCTGACGTTTTTGGAGGCAGACATGGTTTTCCACCCCTTTTTGCTTCCTTTTTGGAAAAGGACCAGCAACCGGTCCATGCCCAAACACAGCTTTAAATAAACACCCAGGCACGACTTGAAGAACAATGCAGCGAAGATAACCTCGGAGAGCAAAAAGGGAGGTTAATGTCAAGGCACCAACTACTGGTATATGCATTGCATGTACATATAATGTATATATATATAAGTATATTCCCAGCAGTTTATGCAGCATGAAAACATGTTTTTCTCAGAATATGTTTGTTGACACAATTCTGTTGACATCATCAAATCTCCAGTGGGCTTGATTCTGGGCACAAAACGATACAGTATATCTTTGATCAGCGACTTGAAAACTGCGCACTCACTTCACCAGGACACAAGGAGTCCGACAATCTGCAAGGAGGTTACGGGATTGTGATACTTCACCTGAGACAACCCCATTCACACCGGCTCTCAGCACTGGAACGTAACATAGGTATTGTGTAGTATTAAATCTTATGAAAAGATGCTTACACTTGGAAACAACAAGGCGTTGAAAATGACAATGTCCCTTACACCTGTTTGAATGAGTACTATCTCAGGGTTGTTTCATCTCAAGAGGAGCTGAGTAACAGTGGACAACTGGTAGACACCTGTCCACCTTTCCATCAGATTCATCAGACTCATCTCCACCTGATTTTGACCCAGCCAATGTTCCACCTTACCCAACCCTCCCCAACCTTCCAGCATGATTTCCCCCATTTCCCACATGGGTCTTGTTGTACTACTACTGTCTCCCTCAAAACTGGTGATGCCAAGTGACATAGGAAACCAAAATGGAGACGACTTGCCTGACATTCATGGTGGCAGCAAATACCAAGGCGCCAAACTCCTTGATCTGCGAGTAAATGCACCACCTTCAAAAGCCAGCTCCCGCAGTAAGATTTCCACCATAAATTTTGTGGATGGCTGTTGGGAAGTTTTTCAAGCGACGTGTTTTTTCCCCGGTTTTCATGAAAAAAAAAATCGGGTTGGAAGTGGGAGTTCGCGAAAGGAGTGAAGACAAAAATCCGGGATGGACCCCTGTGAATGTGTAAAACATGGAAGTCTTGAATTGGAAAAAGTGTGATATTGAGATGCGGAACCCAAATTCCTGAAACATTCCAAAGCTGATGATCTGTTTCCTCCACATCTTCTCTAGGGCTAACTGCAAACTAGCCAATGGGTCATGCCACGTGCCACCAAGGGCACTGACTTGCCACGGCGGAACCACTCAACAGAGCGCTATCGACAATGAACTTGGGGTGTTCCTGCCGGCGCAGGTGACACGTTTTCCATGATCTGGCTGAATGGAATCATGTTTATTCATCGAACACTCCACCTGTGTTGGTTGATGTGAACAGGCAACATAAGTGTCCTGGTGACATTAAACTACCATTTGGAGGGGACACAACTGTTTCCGTCACGGACACGAGGCTTCAAAAGTCGTATTAGTACTTGCTGCTACTCCAATAGCTCTTGCAACCATATTCACCGACCTGAATTGAAATCATCTTAGGATGTTTCTCCATGTTTCTCTTGAACCACCTATTTAGTGCATGAGGTCCTGTGGAGTCATCATTGTTTGCCCATCAACATCTCTAGCATTCCGAGGTGAAATTTGAAGATGTTCGATTCTTCACAATTTCTAACAGTAATAGTTAACATTCTCTACCTCAAATGAGTCACCCTTTCGTTCCCACTCTTTGAGCCGCCCACATGACACTGCTGATCACTGAAATTCCACTAGCCACCTAAAAAGCACCATCAACCCTTTAGATACCGGGATACACACCTATCAACAGCCGCATCCCCCCAGGAAGGGTCCAAACCAAAGGAGATGGCAGGGAAGAAATTGCCAGTGGCCTCGTGGAAATCGAGATGTGGAAAATCTGGACATTTTTTGTGCTCTAACAACGACAAGGGTTCCAAAACTTGTAACCTCCAATTAAAACCTGATTACATGTGCCTATACCCTATACCGCCTATACCTATAAGATATCTACATAACTTTCGTCTACTTTAGTGTTGTTTGCCTACTCCTCCGCCGAAATGGTCTAGATGTTTTTGATTCTGTGCCTTTATCTACCTTTCATCGACGTTCCCACCGAACATGTTTCGTTGAGTCAGTTTTGAAACTGAGTTCATGGCCAGCAGCGTCACCGTGGACACAGTGGCGGACCTGAGCGGAAAGAAAACCTAGTTCGCTATCATATACGTGGAAATGAGCGCCGCGAAAGATGTATATGTAGTACCGCATGTCATCATCGCAATGTATATAAAATAAGACAACGTTGTTATTTAAGTTATATCTTCAGAACTAAAATCTAGGACAAACATCAGTGTTAAGGAGCAGTGAAGACACTGCGCTCCAATTTTGGATCGTCAACAACTTGACCTTGAATCATTACTGACTCTTTTCAAGCCAAGACACAAAAGGTTGATGTACATCATCTGATTGTACTTGGTGGTTTGGTGCTCCTTCAATGGTCATTGGGTCCCAAAAATCCAAGAGGAGCTGTTGAAACAAGCTTTGGATATGCCTTACAGGTCCAAATTCATAAGAAAAGCATTGGAAGAATCCAATACGAAACAATAAACACCCAAGGTGAAGAGGTTGGAAGTCAACGCCGCTTGTTTGAAGAAACACCAGGTGGATGCCGTGGCAAAGAGCAGGCGGTCCTTGAACAGCTTCTCTTGGAAGGTCGATGTCAAACCATCCAGGGCCAGAAAGCCGCCAAGCAGCAGAAAGCCCTTCAGAGTCACGAATTCAGACCGAGTTTGCGAAGTTCAGTGACTTTAGTGGTGATATATATATATATATAGCATATATATATATATATATCATGCAACCATATGCAAGCCTTTTTGAAAAAAAGAACTCATGCATCCCATCCGCCAACCTCACCAGCGCACCTTCATGGAATTGGAGGCATCGACCTTGGAATGCGTGGGTCCTCGAGACAGCTAGCGATGCGAACGGTGCTAACGTTTGACAGTAATGTCGGCATGCATGTCTTCATGAGAGCGTATGTTAATGGTGGAACTTTGCATGCATGTGTATGTACAACTATGTGCATATGCATCTACACGGTGTATATTTAATATCTTTTACAGTATAGATGTGTGTGTAGACACCGTACCTTCATGATGGGTAAAACGCACGTAGTTCTTTGCATATCCCTGTGTGCCTTTGTATCCCAAATTCAAAGTTTCCCATTTCAACACATGAGGACTAATATACTAATATGATCCTCAACTTTGTAAAAGTGTTGTTTCACAGTTTCACTCCATCAACCATTCAACCGATTCAATTCGAATTGCACTTCCTTAGCTGCACATCAGCTGGTTTGCAGGGTTTGCCAGCCATACTTTCCAATGAGGGCTTGTCCATCTTAAGCTCAGGCTCCAGATTGCAAGATGTTGCAATCATTGAATCATTGCTGTAAAAATATCAAAACTCCTTTTACAGTAAAAGATAGGTTAATATTTACATCTCTTTGCAACACTCTGTCAACCCTCCACCAACAAATCAGATCCCTTCAGGTCCTGTCATCAAGAACTCTGTACATCCCAAAGTCACTGCTAAGGCGACTGTCCAATCTCTCAAACCTGTGAACCAACTCAAGTGGCGAGGGCAAAAAAGGAAAGAACATCCTTCATGGTGGGAAAGTTCGGCAACTTTTTGCCAAAGGCTAATGAAAGTAATCTTTGAGAGAATTCCCCACTAAATTACATGTTTACGTTTACTTTTTAGGATGGCCATTTGCCATTTAGTAATGTGTTTGGACTTTCTTGGTGACAGCCCATTGGAGCATCTGTCAATACATTGAAAGACCTGATTGCTTCCCTTGGCATTCTTCACTATGTTTTTTGGCAGCAGCGGCCAGGTTGGAATGAGATTTCTATCGGGTCATGAGTTTGAATGCCTTCCATAAATCCACTGAACTACCCATCTGTTGACCCAGGTAGTTTGGGTCGAAAGCATATCATAGGTTTATTTCTGTAGTCGGTTTGTTTTGATTGAAGGTACCAGCATACCGTACCCTTTGCTGGTGTGAGCCAGTAGTGGCATTAGCTGACAAAACCTATCCCTGAAAGCAACATTGCTTTGGCAATCAAATTGCCACCAAGAATGGGGTTGAAAGCCAAGTGACTGTAGGATTTTCCGGAAATGATCATGCCCCAGATCATCACTGGCATCCTAAAGTGGCTGAAGCATACCAAAACGGCTAAAGGAAGTAGGGATCCAACGAGCGCCCAACAATTCGCACATCATCTACAGTATCTTCTTGGATGAACGTCAATAGAAGCATAGAAAGCTGTCAAAGATTCCAAAAAGCAGGCATTCACCGCACCTATGTCCATGCCTATGTTTGTCCCACAACTCACACTACCCATATCTTTACAGGATAATGATGCTCGGATTTCCGTCACCACCACTTTTCGATACTGTAAGCCATTTTCCCGGGATATTTGGTGAACCCCTCTTGGATTTATATATCTACGATAATGCTGTCCGTAAATAAACGCCGCCTATGCCCATCAGTGTTGGACTGTGATCCCATCCTCGTAATAGGAGAAAATGTTCAATAAACAAAGGACCCTGCTCTGTTGGTCTCTTCATGTCTTTTTGCCTGTCGATGAGTATAGTATAGCCTAATGAAGCATCAACGATCACTTGCGAACATGTCTTGAAAGTGAAACCTGAACTTGACTCAACAACAGTTGGTCCCCGTAGTGAGTGGTTGGTATGGTCTCTGGGCATTTTCCATAGTCAATAGTTCTCGTGTTTGCGAGTAGAAACTCGTGCGTGCAATTACATTGGTATGGTGCATACATCTATATACTGCAGAAATACTCATTAAGATGCAAACATATACTTACATATCTACAGTACATAAACAAACTGCCTATATCCCAACTCAACACATAGCACACATGTATACCAACATTTTACATATACATCCCGCTACCTTGGCCACCTTGGATATGAGTCAAGCATCATCTTAAAGCTTTTGCCCAACATCTGCACTGCAAAGGACACATATTTCAATGCCTGGTTCCAAGGTGCTGAGTCCAGGTCAATCATTGAAAGTTGATGTGCAAAAAATGCAACATGTTCCTTCTCGCAAACCATGAAATCCTATGAAATCCATTGAAATCCTGAGTTTATCTGGAAATGTTCCAAGCGGTTGCATACAGATGCCGAGTTGGAATACAAACATATGAAGATAGATGAAGTGTTGCGGCATGCTTCAATTCTAGTGTAGATCTTTGTTGCGTTGGCGTAGATACTTGGATGCCCAAACGAAGTCATACATGCATGCCCGGCATACTATTCGGAATCTTGCAACACATCGCCCTAAGCATCAAGTATGATACTGTATGGCTCCCTGCGATAACACACCCCAACCATGGGCCTCATATTGACAGCTGCTGGCATAAACGTTGGACAAGGAAACGATCAAATACTTCCACAGTGGAGCCTTCCGACATCCAACATCTGAGATTTCTGCCCTCATGAGATGTCAGGATATGTGGGGTATGCTTCCCAGTGATTCCAAGAAATGCCGCAACAGCAAATGGCACCTGGTTCACCATTGACTCACCCTTGACTTGTGCCTTAGCAACTGGCAGCTTGTGACACAAGGGTGTTAAAACGATCCTATGCAGAAGTTTCGGTAACAGTATTTGTGTTGTAGCAGGCAATTCAAGCAATCTTACGGTCAAACCCTCAGGATCTCAGGTTTACAGGTCTGAAGAAACCCCTTTTGTCTCCCATCGCCCAGTGGCCATGATCACTGCAAAGATCACCGCGGCAAGACGATTACAAAGCACCAAGAAGACCTTTGGAGAAACAGGCAATCAAACACCCACAAGATCCCGCTGCGGAAGTTAAGATCTTAGCAGTTTCCAAGCATACCCAAATACTTAGAAGATGGACTACCACCAATTGAAATTGTTTGAGAAAAAGGATTCCA
The DNA here is from genome assembly GCA_000507305.1 of Breviolum minutum Mf 1.05b.01. NCBI lineage: Eukaryota > Dinophyceae > Suessiales > Symbiodiniaceae > Breviolum > Breviolum minutum. The sequence goes on along the minus strand of DF239908.1, from coordinate 43,621 downwards.
CTGCTTTCCCGGATGTCAATGTAGAGATACAGTACCTCGACAGCGTTCATTTTGGCTTTCCAACTTCAAAAAAATGTTGTCATACGTATGAGACAGCGTCTAGCTTCGGAGACCAAGAGGCAGACTCCTCTGAAACAGACCCAAAAAAAATCAATCGCCACCGAGCATCAGAGAAGGTGAACAACTGTCCATCGTAGGGTACTGTCATGATGCCTTCCTGCGGTTCTCATAGCACACAGACAGCACATCTTAGGGCAAAAATCTGGGTCTTCTCCTAGTGACTTGCAGGTAAAAACGTGGAGAGAACATTTGCGCCAAGCTGTTCAATTCCAGTGCCAAATCTCACCCCCCCAAAAAAACAGCTTCTCCAAACAAAACCGAAGACAAAAAAAAAGGTGACATGGTTGTTCAAAAATCCTTTCAATTTAAAGTAGCATGCTGGAAAATCAACATGTTAATCGGAGGTCATTATATTGCCAACCCAAACAACGTACTTTCTTTGAAGAAATTTGTCAGAATTACCATGTACAGTATTTGTAGTATTTGATTCCCCCCAAATGGGTAATCTAATGACCCCTATCAATACGTACACAAAATTCTTGGATTCGCGCCTTTTTTATCCCAAAACCCTACGGTTTTAGCCGCCTGGAAGATTCCATAGAGTACCAGGCTGCCAATAATGCCAAGGCCATAAATGGCACACCAGGCTGGATTTGTTGCGCGCTGAGGGCCTCACAGTTCAACAGAAAAAGTCGCAAGCAAATTGCTACCATCAAAGTTCTGGCGAATTTTTTGCTGTTTTTTTTCCATGGGTTGGTTTACGTTTTTTTTTCAGATGCCAATTTGGATGTTAATGTGAGCATGACATAGCATGACTAAAGATTCAAGTCTCCATTTCAATGTGACAGCTTTTGTGACTGCCTGTATCCGAACGAGTACTTCAATGGCTCAAAAACAAAAAATTGTCAAATGCAATCCCATCCGAGTCAATCCCGAATTTCCAGCTAGCCCGAATGCAAACATCGGATTCTCGTCCAGCCTTCCATTTGCTTCAATTTACACCTTGATTGCATTAGCAGCTCGGAAGGGCTGGCAGAATTTTTCAGAGTCACACGGACAACACGGTTACGGATGCATGGTCTCTCTGATACAAGTTGTGAAAAGAACCCAAAGGGCTGGGATTTTTGGACTGAATTTGGGGCTGCCATCCCAGGTGCATCCTCATCATTCCGCAAAATCTGACTAGTAATTAAATCAAAGCGCCATGCACTGGGAACACAAGGTTGCCAGATGTTCATGATTTTCCAATATTTTCCGATTACCACCGTGTCACACCCTCTTACCATTCCTTGATCTGCTCACCAAGTTGCACTATCGGATATGGAACTGCGACTCAATGCGAGTGCAAAAAAAAACGCGGGTGACACGAACCGCGTCGGGCAGTCGGTTCCGGCGATAAAAGGGCTGCCGGTGCTAGTGAATCGCGTCGCGTCGGGCTTCCGGTGGCTCTTGGGCCCTAGAAAGGTGCCACAGGAAATATGGCTGTAGCATGCTGTAGCCATCACCACAAAAATTAAAAGGACCAAAAAAAGGTGGTTTGACAACGCACTGTAAGCCAATACAGTGGGAGTGCATCATATAATTTGACCCCACGCGATCCTGGAGGTTTTTTCGGAGGAGGCTGAGGGGACCAGATTTTTGTTGACCATCTTTCAAAGTTGCGTGGGCAACGAGATAAACATTACTGCCTTGTACGACTATGTTTCCAAGAGTCTGCAACTACAAAGATTCCTGGGAAACCATCAAAAGCATTCAGCCGATTTGAAGGAATTGTTCAAGCAATCTTCTAGGTACCTTTTTTTGGGTACCTTATCATAGGGACCTACCATATGAGCCTCCTATACCACTCCTAAACCTATAATCATTAGGAGGCCATAGGAGGACCATGGGATATGTATAGGGAACCTATAGGACCTGTATAGGGAACCTATACGACCTGTATAGGAATGCCCAGCAGCAAATGGACGAACAAATGGCTTGTCAATGTCTGTTCATACACGTCCGAAAACTATGGGAAGGGTGTAGGAATGGTTTATTTGCTTCTCCCAAAACTCAAGCCAACGAGACCTGCAAACTGCTGGACTATAAAAACCTCATCAAAGTGACAAAAATCCTATACACCTCCCAAACGAGGTAGCCAGAACATGGGTACCTGGAAATTCTATAGATGTTTTGTTGAAACTCACCACTGCTTGGTCAGTCATCATAGACCAAAAAAAAAAATGCGCCTCCTGATCCGCTTCACTGAGATCCTGGAGGTTCGTCACCTTCCAGGATGGAAGGTGAAGCAAACAGGAGCCAACCGTTTGAGATCTTTATTCTTTTTGTGGACTCAATTCTCGAAAATCGAAGTCTTTAGATCTGTAGGAACAGAGCTCAACAAAAGGATGGAAAAGGAAGCCCTTCCATAGCAAGGGGGAGTTTTGATCAAAAATGGCCCGTCTTATGGTAGAGAAATGTTATTTCGTCAAGAGCACATTTCTGGCGTTTCGACTCCGCCAAGCATCACAACGACACCTAGGCCAGAGGAAATACCAAGGGTTTCTACTCACCAGGAGAGCCAACCAAATTGGACCAACAGCCCACCTTCCTGCGTTCAAAGCACGTGCCCCGCAACAAGCCAGCATAGCTGCGCCGAACCGCCATGGGATGGTAGTAAGGGACCAAGGCTCTCCGAAGCGAATCAGATTTTGGTTGGACTAAGCCAAGAATGCTGTCATTTTATGTTGCCCATGCACCAAGGAATCATGATGCATTTTGATCTAACATGCTGCCAGTTCAAGTCCAAAACTATGCATTCTATTTCGGTTCTCAGGAATTCATGCAAAAGCCAAGTGCAAATGTAAACCGTGTCCATGGCATCTTAAAATCTTATCAATCATTTGAGGGGGAACTGCGTTTGTGTTACATGATTGTGCCCGCTCACATGGTTTGCAGGACATTCCCCTTGATTCCTGCAGCATCAGAAATGAATCTCTGCACATTTGAGAGGTTTCAAACTGGTAAACTGACATCACCATATACAGCTGACATAGCTGATATTAGCTGACATCAGGAAGTCAGCCCAGAAAAGGTAACAAGATGCAACAAGGGATCCCTTCACTACATCCAACACTTCTTGGCTTCAGAGGATCCAAATCTATTGGCAGCCAACATCTCCCTGCCCCCATTGAGTTAATACAACATCCTACGGCTTCATTTCCGCCGACATCATTGCTTTTTGTTGAAGGTTGTTACTGTTGTTACTGTTTAGATTAGTTGGAAGGGGAGGAGAAATTTCCCGAATCAAATGATTGCAATTTCAGATTTGACGCAACGTCACCCTCTGGTGTTTGGATTGGATCCTTAATCAAAGAATGGAAGCTTTAGAGATAGTGGCTGAGGCTGAGGGTGGCACGTGTCACCGATGATTGTACCAAAAAAAACCTGTTCCTTCCAAGCTTCTCCAGGAAATCGGCCGTCTCCTTGTCCGGGAAGTAGGGTGCTTCATGCACTGCTGCCTCTGGAACAGCCACCTCAGACAAATTGGCTGATCAACAACTAGTCACTCTCAAACTCCTTTCCCCTCCCAGATGAAAATGCTGAATCATCTTCCAATTTTCTAGCGCTTCACGATTGAAATGGTTCGACTGAGCCACCTTGTCAGCATTGAATCTGGCCTTGTGTGAGGCGGTACTGGTTACTCCCCTGGCAGCCGGTAGGATGGTTGAATAGCAAGTGCCCTCTTCACTTTTGCCAAAAAAACCCTCTTCGCGAAGGATATACATGGCAGGTTGGAAAAACCATTTGGTCAGAAATTATGGAGCAGAGAGACTTGAAGCTGATGTCTTGCAAAGAATTGCTGGTTCACTGCAAACTGAGCCCTGTGGCGTTTGCGAGAAAATGGAAGACATCGGGCCCTCAGCCAGCGAAATCTGCGAGAAAAAGAGCCAAAATGAAGCCAGGAAATTCGGCTGCAGATTGTCAGGAAGCTATTTGAATCTTCATATTGCATTTGACTAGTGCAGTGGTGTCGACCGTTTGCTTACTACATTGTGGGTGACTAACACTGATGGTAACTTTGGTCCTTGTAGCTTTTCCCGCAGCAACTCCGTACCTCTTCCAATTTTGCCTTCAAAATGACCAAAATAGGTACATATAGATTAATACCTGTAAAGTACCTGGCGCAACTACCATGTATTGGTTCCTCATAGCCCTCTGCTAACTGCTCTTGAGAATGACCAGGTCGCCATCAACTGCTTCACTGGGGAAAGGCAACATCTTCCCCCTGACAGGGATCCCGTGCCCTTGCATCACCACCTATGGGAGGATGGAGCTTGAATAAGAGGAACAGGTAGCTCAGGTCGCCTTCCTAAAAAATCCTTACATTAGCCCTGAAAAATGTAGCTTTCCTGCCTTTTCTCGGGGTTATTTGAAGCTTGTCAGCATCGTTCCCTGCAAGGGATAATCCAAATTCTGAGACCTTGACAAAAAGAATGGTAGATCTTGCAGTTTCCAAAATAGTACCAAAAAAATCTCACCGGTGCATCAGGCATATATGTACATTATATATATATATGTACACGCGTGTACCTTTAATAAAAAATATAAAGATATGTGCGTACATATCAAACATATGTATTTATATTCAAATTGGACCTACCTTGATCATCATCAACCATTTTTCAACCCACCATCCATCGGATACCACCACAATTCCCATGAGTTTTGCTTCAACCACGTGACGAAAACGTGCCATCAACCGATCCAAGAAGGCCGCAGATTGCAATTCTCTCGGCAATGGCGTAGACATATCCTGGCCATGGTTGGATCGTTGGAAGCGCAAGATTGTTGCCATCAGGAGAATTCACATGCTGATTGCTGATCTTCTGAAACAAATTGTGTGTGTGTGTGCCACATATATGGCATTTCATACACCATTCTCCACCATCATGAGTTACTTGCATGGTCCTTCAAACCTATAATTTCCATTGAATTTCCTATAGGAATTTCATTCTCATGCAAGGCCCGGCTACCACAAGGCCATAGCCATCCTCGTTGTCCGAGCCAGCACCCGTCAAGCGTGAGGGGAGCGGCCTTGGTTGCTCAACTGCACAAGTGGATAGTGTCCATCTCTCCCTTCTACCACAATGACAAACTTCATTGAGTGCTGCATGCTTAGTGCTGTCATTTGGGTGCTGAATGGTGCTGAGTGCAGAGTGCTTTGGAACCCACCTTTCATTCACAAATATTCACAATCTATCACTTTGGAAATCACAAATCCGCCCGCACCGTAGGTGCAAAAGGGCGTGTCTTTCCGGAGGCACTAACACAGTCAGCTTTAGCTGGGGGGGGGCCACTTATTTTGCAGGTAAAATGCATGGTACGTTCATAAAACACCGTAATTTACAGCATTTTGGGGTCCAGACAGCCTCCCCCAATTTTT